>JASWHV010000264.1:132500-136984 GCA_030760725.1 Neostapfia colusana | reverse complement strand
CCCAACACCGAGATCCGGTGGATGTAGTACACCGCGAGGGGAGGTAATCAAGGTTCCTTTCAGTATCCGACATCATCCTACTTTGCCCCGAGCTGACAGACCACCTCCCCCTAATATACCTTAGGAGCGCCCCCCCTCCCAGGAGTATGGGGGATTTTTGGGACTGCTGAGCGCACTATTTGGGAGAAGCCCAAAAAGTGGTATTTTTCTGGTTTTGCCGCGCCAAGCCTCCAAAACGGGTTGGTTATCTAGTTTCAACTTGGGTTCCCAGACTTCCCGTATTCTTTCCGGAGGCCTCCTGCTGTGTACAGTACGGCATCCCTGGACCCGAGTTCCTGAGATCCCGACTTTCCCGATTTCGACCCAGGAGGCCATCCATGCATTCCAAAACCTTCAAAATGCACCGTCCGAATGATTATTCAGCCAAGGTCCCGTCGGGCCACCGGGGATCCCAGTTAGTGAGTTTTACCGACTTTCCCAACTTTCCTCATTTCGACCCAGATGGCCATCCACGCATGAAAAACCATCAAGTTTTACCATCCGAACGTGTGTTCCGTTGAGGTCCGTCCGCCCCCGGGACACATGTTCACGAGTTTTCCCATCTCTCAGCCACCGGAACACGTCTCTCCGAGACAAGGTGGGAGCACCGTGTTTCCCGTATCCGACAGTTTCACACCCATCAGCAAACAGCTTTACATGACCAGCAGCATCTCAGCCGCTGGAACACGTCTCACAGAAGACGAGGGTGGGTGCACCATGTGTCCCTTATCCGACAGTTTTGCACCCATTCGCCAACAGCTTGAAATGACCAGCAGCTTCTCAGCCACCGGAACACATCTCACCGAAGCCACGGCGGGTGCACCATGTTTACCGTATCCGACAGTTTTGCACCGATTCGCCAACAGCTTGAAATGACCAGCAGCCTCTCAGCCACCAGAACACGTCTCACCGAAGACACGGAGGGTGCACCGTGTTTCCCGTATCCGACAGTTTCGCGCCCATTCGCCAACAGCTTGAAATGTACCAGCAGCCTGTCAGCCACCAGAACACGTCTCACCGAAGACACGGTGGGTGCACCGTGTTTTCCATATCCCACAGTTTCGCAACCATTCACTTACAGCTTGAAATGACCGGCAGTCTCTAAGACACCGGAACACATCTCACCGAAGACACATGGATGCACCATGTTTCCCGTTTCCGACAGTTTCGCACCCATCAGCCAACAGCTTGACATAACCAGCAGCCTCTCAGCCGCCAGAACGCATCTCACCGAAGACAAGGTGGGTGCACGAAGTTTCACGTATCAAACAGTATCACACCACATCACCATCAGCTTGAAATGACCAGCAGCCTCTCAGCCACCGGAACACGTCTCTCCAAAGACAAGGCGGGTGCACCGTGTGTCCCATATCCAACAGTTTCACACCCATTCGCCAACAGCTTGAAATGTACCAGCAGCCTGTCAGCCACCGGAACACGTCTTACCAAAGACACAGTGGGTGTTTCACGTATCCAACAGTATCACACCACTTCGCAAGCAGCTTGAAATGACCGGCAGCCTCTCAGCCACCTGAACACATCTCACCGAAGACACGTGGGTGCACCGTGTTTCCCATATCCGACAGTTTCACACCCATCAGCCAATAGCTTGACATGACCAGCAGCCTCTCAGCCGCCAGAACACGTCTCACCGAAGCCACGACAGGTGCACCGTGTTTCCCGTATCCAACAGTTTCGCGCCCATTCGCCAACAGCTTGAAATGTACCAGCAGCCTGTCAGCCACCAGAACACATCTCACCGATGACACCATGGGTGCACCGTGTTTCCCGTATCCGACAGTTTCACGCCCGTTCGCCAACAGCTTGAAATGTACCAGCAGCCTGTCGGCCACCTGAACACGTCTCACCGAAGACACGTGGATGCACCGTGTTTCCCGTTTCCGACAGTTTCGCACCCATCAGCCAACAGCCTGACATGACCAGCAGCCTCTCAGCCGCCAGAACACATCTCACCGAAGACATGGTGGGTGCACGATGTTTCACATATCCAACAGTATCACACCGCTTCGCCAACAGCTTGAAATGACCAGCAGCCTCTCAGCCACCGGAACACATCTCTCCGAAGACAAGGAGGGTGCACCGTGTGTCCCGTATCCGACAGTTTCGCACCCATTCGCCAACAGCTTGAAATGACCAGCAGCCTCTCAGCCACCAGAACACGTCTCACCGAAGACACGGAGGGTGCGCCGTGTTTCCCATATCGGACAGTTTCGCGCCCATTCGCCAACAGCTTGAAATGTACCAGCAGCCTGTCAGCCGCCAGAACACATCTCACCGAAGACACGGTGGGTGCACCGTAATACCCGTATCGGTCCATACCATCGCATGATAAACCAGAATCCGTACGGCCACCAGCCCACCATTGCGATGGCTGACAGTGCAACCAGATCTTCAAGCATTGGGTACATGCAATTCACTAAATAGTAAGGCCACAACACCCTAAGCCCACAAGAATCTGGTTTGAGCACTGCCCACCCCGACAGGAAAACGGACCGGTAACCATCCAGCCAACAATCCGTCCCATACCCGGGGGACGCCACAGCCACGTTTATCTGGCACCAGGATGATGTATCCACCCAAAAAGGGTGGCACAATGTGTCCCGAAGCCAAAATCCGTGTTGCACCGTCGCATCTGTGTTCATCTCAGTGAAGGTCCCCAAGGCCGGTAGGATGTTGGCAGCCTTGGATCATCCCAACACCGAGATCCGGTGGATGTAGTACACCGCGAGGGGAGGTAATCAAGGTTCCTTTCAGTATCCGACATCATCCTACTTTGCCCCGAGCTGACAGACCACCTCCCCCTAATATACCTTAGGAGCGCCCCCCCTCCCAGGAGTATGGGGGATTTTTGGGACTGCTGAGCGCACTATTTGGGAGAAGCCCAAAAAGTGGTATTTTTCTGGTTTTGCCGCGCCAAGCCTCCAAAACGGGTGGGTTATCTAGTTTCAACTTGGGTTCCCAGACTTCCCGTATTCTTTCCGGAGGCCTCCTGCTGTGTACAGTACGGCATCCCTGGACCCGAGTTCCTGAGATCCCGACTTTCCCGATTTCGACCCAGGAGGCCATCCATGCATTCCAAAACCTTCAAAATGCACCGTCCGAATGATTATTCAGCCAAGGTCCCGTCGGGCCACCGGGGATCCCAGTTAGTGAGTTTTACCGACTTTCCCAACTTTCCTCATTTCGACCCAGATGGCCATCCACGCATGAAAAACCATCAAGTTTTACCATCCGAACGTGTGTTCCGTTGAGGTCCGTCCGCCCCCGGGACACATGTTCACGAGTTTTCCCATCTCTCAGCCACCGGAACACGTCTCTCCGAGACAAGGTGGGAGCACCGTGTTTCCCGTATCCGACAGTTTCACACCCATCAGCAAACAGCTTTACATGACCAGCAGCATCTCAGCCGCTGGAACACGTCTCACAGAAGCCAAGGTGGGTGCACCGTGTTTCCTGTATCCGACAGTTTCACGCCCATTCCGCAACAGCTTGAAATGTACCAGCAGCCTGTCAGCCGCCGGAACACGTCTCACCGAAGACAAAGGTGGGTGCTCCATGTTTCCCGTATCCCACAGTTTCGCACCCATTCGTCAACAGCTTGAAATGACCAGCAGCCTCTCAGCCACCAGAACACGTCTCACCGAAGACACGGAGGGTGCACCGTGTTTCCCGTATCCGACAGTTTCGCGCCCATTCGCCAACAGCTTGAAATGTACCAGCAGCCTGTCAGCGGCCAGAACACGTCTCACCGAAGACACGGTGGGTGCACCGTAATACCCTTACCGGGCCATACCATCGCATGATAAACAAGAACCCGTACGGCCACCAGCCCACCATTGCGATGGCTGGCAGTGTAACCAGATCTTCAAGCGTTGGGTACATGCAGTTCACTAAATAGTATGGCCACAACACCCTAAGCCCACAAGAATCTGGTTTGAGCACTGCCCACCCCGACAGGAAAACGGACCGGTAACCATCCAGCCAACAATCCGACCCATACCCGGGGGACGCCACAGCCACGTTTATCTGGCACCAGGATGATGTATCCACCCAAAAAGGATGGCACAATGTGTCCCGAAGCCAAAATCCGTGTTGCACCGTCACATCTGTGTTCATCTCAGTGAAGGTCCCCAAGGCCGGTAGGATGTTGGCAGCCTTGGATCATCCAAACACCAAGATCCGGTGGATGTAGTACACCGCGAGGGGAGGTAATCAAGGTTCCTTTCAGTATCCGACATCATCCTACTTTGCCCCGAGCTGACAGACCACCTCCCCCTAATATACCTTAGGAGCGCCCCCCCTCCCAGGAGTATGGGGGATTTTTGGGACTGCTGAGCGCACTATTTGGGAGAAGCCCAAAAAGTGGTATTTTTCTGGTTTTGCCGTGCCAAGCCTCCAAAACGGGTGGGTTATCTAGTTTCAAC
>JASWHV010000264.1:120000-125000 GCA_030760725.1 Neostapfia colusana | reverse complement strand
CAGCTTGTCATGACCAGCATCCTCTCAGCCGCCGGAACACATCTCACCGAAGACAAGGTGGGTGCACCATGTTTCACGTATCCAACAGAATCGCACCGCTTCGCCAACAGCTTGAAATGACCAGCAGCCTCTCAGCCACAGGAACACGTCTCTCTGAAGACGAGGGTGGGTGCACCATGTGTCCCTTATCCGACAGTTTTGCACCCATTCGCCAACAGCTTGAAATGACCAGCAGCTTCTCAGCCACCGGAACACATCTCACCGAAGCCACGGCGGGTGCACCATGTTTACCGTATCCGACAGTTTTGCACCGATTCGCCAACAGCTTGAAATGACCAGCAGCCTCTCAGCCACCAGAACACGTCTCACCGAAGACACGGAGGGTGCACCGTGTTTCCCGTATCCGACAGTTTCGCGCCCATTCGCCAACAGCTTGAAATGTACCAGCAGCCTGTCAGCCACCAGAACACGTCTCACCGAAGACACGGTGGGTGCACCGTGTTTTCCATATCCCACAGTTTCGCAACCATTCACTTACAGCTTGAAATGACCGGCAGTCTCTAAGACACCGGAACACATCTCACCGAAGACACATGGATGCACCATGTTTCCCGTTTCCGACAGTTTCGCACCCATCAGCCAACAGCTTGACATGACCAGCAGCCTCTCAGCCGCCAGAACGCATCTCACCGAAGACAAGGTGGGTGCACGAAGTTTCACGTATCAAACAGTATCACACCGCATCACCATCAGCTTGAAATGACCAGCAGCCTCTCAGCCACCGGAACACGTCTCTCCAAAGACAAGGCGGGTGCACCGTGTGTCCCATATCCAACAGTTTCACACCCATTCGCCAACAGCTTGAAATGTACCAGCAGCCTGTCAGCCACCAGAACACGTCTCACCAAAGACACAGTGGGTGTTTCACGTATCCAACAGTATCACACCACTTCGCGAGCAGCTTGAAATGACCGGCAGCCTCTCAGCCACCTGAACACATCTCACCGAAGACACGTGGGTGCACCGTGTTTCCCATATCCGACAGTTTCACACCCATCAGCCAATAGCTTGACATGACCAGCAGCCTCTCAGCCGCCAGAACACGTCTCACCAAAGCCACGACAGGTGCACCGTGTTTCCCGTATCCAACAGTTTCGCGCCCATTCGCCAACAGCTTGAAATGTACCAGCAGCCTGTCAGCCACCAGAACACATCTCACCGATGACACCATGGGTGCACCGTGTTTCCCGTATCCGACAGTTTCGCGCCCGTTCGCCAACAGCTTGAAATGTACCAGCAGCCTGTCGGCCACCTGAACACGTCTCACCGAAGACACGTGGATGCACCGTGTTTCCCGTTTCCGACAGTTTCGCACCCATCAGCCAACAGCCTGACATGACCAGCAGCCTCTCAGCCGCCAGAACACATCTCACCGAAGACATGGTGGGTGCACGATGTTTCACATATCCAACAGTATCACACCGCTTCGCCAACAGCTTGAAATGACCAGCAGCCTCTCAGCCACCGGAACACATCTCTCCGAAGACAAGGAGGGTGCACCGTGTGTCCCGTATCCGACAGTTTCGCACCCATTCGCCAACAGCTTGAAATGACCAGCAGCCTCTCAGCCACCAGAACACGTCTCACCGAAGACACGGAGGGTGCGCCGTGTTTCCCATATCGGACAGTTTCGCGCCCATTCGCCAACAGCTTGAAATGTACCAGCAGCCTGTCAGCCGCCAGAACACATCTCACCGAAGACACGGTGGGTGCACCGTAATACCCGTATCGGTCCATACCATCGCATGATAAACCAGAATTCGTACGGCCACCAGCCCACCATTGCGATGGCTGACAGTGCAACCAGATCTTCAAGCATTGGGTACATGCAATTCACTAAATAGTAAGGCCACAACACCCTAAAACCACAAGAATCTGGTTTGAGCACTGCCCACCCCGACAGGAAAACGGACCGGTAACCATCCAGCCAACAATCCGTCCCATACCCGGGGGACGCCACAGCCACGTTTATCTGGCACCAGGATGATGTATCCACCCAAAAAGGGTGGCACAATGTGTCCCAAAGCCAAAATCCGTGTTGCACCGTCGCATCTGTGTTCATCTCAGTGAAGGTCCCCAAGGCCGGTAGGATGTTGGCAGCCTTGGATCATCCCAACACCGAGATCCGGTGGATGTAGTACACCGCGAGGGGAGGTAATCAAGGTTCCTTTCAGTATCCGACATCATCCTACTTTGCCCCGAGCTGACAGACCACCTCCCCCTAATATACCTTAGGAGCGCCCCCCCTCCCAGGAGTATGGGGGATTTTTGGGACTGCTGAGCGCACTATTTGGGAGAAGCCCAAAAAGTGGTATTTTTCTGGTTTTGCCGCGCCAAGCCTCCAAAACGGGTTGGTTATCTAGTTTCAACTTGGGTTCCCAGACTTCCCGTATTCTTTCCGGAGGCCTCCTGCTGTGTACAGTACGGCCTCCCTGGACCCGAGTTCCTGAGATCCCGACTTTCCCGATTTCGACCCAGGAGGCCATCCATGCATTCCAAAACCTTCAAAATGCACCGTCCGAATGATTATTCAGCCAAGGTCCCGTCGGGCCACCGGGGATCCCAGTTAGTGAGTTTTACCGACTTTCCCAACTTTCCTCATTTCGACCCAGATGGCCATCCACGCATGAAAAACCATCAAGTTTTACCATCCGAACGTGTGTTCCGTTGAGGTCCGTCCGCCCCCAGGACACATGTTCACGAGTTTTCCCATCTCTCAGCCACCGGAACACGTCTCTCCGAGACAAGGTGGGAGCACCGTGTTTCCCGTATCCGACAGTTTCACACCCATCAGCAAACAGCTTTACATGACCAGCAGCATCTCAGCCGCTGGAACACGTCTCACAGAAGCCAAGGTGGGTGCACCGTGTTTCCTGTATCCGACAGTTTCACGCCCATTCCGCAACAGCTTGAAATGTACCAGCAGCCTGTCAGCCGCCGGAACACGTCTCACCGAAGACAAAGGTGGGTGCTCCATGTTTCCCGTATCCCACAGTTTCGCACCCATTCGTCAACAGCTTGAAATGACCAGCAGCCTCTCAGCCACCAGAACACGTCTCACCGAAGACACGGAGGGTGCACCGTGTTTCCCGTATCCGACAGTTTCGCGCCCATTCGCCAACAGCTTGAAATGTACCAGCAGCCTGTCAGCGGCCAGAACACGTCTCACCGAAGACACGGAGGGTGCACCGTGTTTCCCGTATCCGACAGTTTCGCGCCCATTCGCCAACAGCTTGAAATGTACCAGCAGCCTGTCAGCCACCAGAACACGTCTCACCGAAGACACGGTGGGTGCACCGTGTTTTCCATATCCCACAGTTTCGCAACCATTCACTTACAGCTTGAAATGACCGGCAGTCTCTAAGACACCGGAACACATCTCACCGAAGACACATGGATGCACCATGTTTCCCATTTCCGACAGTTTCGCACCCATCAGCCAACAGCTTGACATGACCAGCAGCCTCTCAGCCGCCAGAACGCATCTCACCGAAGACAAGGTGGGTGCACGAAGTTTCACGTATCAAACAGTATCACACCGCATCACCATCAGCTTGAAATGACCAGCAGCCTCTCAGCCACCGGAACACGTCTCTCCAAAGACAAGGCGGGTGCACCGTGTGTCCCATATCCAACAGTTTCACACCCATTCGCCAACAGCTTGAAATGTACCAGCAGCCTGTCAGCCACCGGAACACGTCTCACCAAAGACACAGTGGGTGTTTCACGTATCCAACAGTATCACACCACTTCGCAAGCAGCTTGAAATGACCGGCAGCCTCTCAGCCACCTGAACACATCTCACCGAAGACACGTGGGTGCACCGTGTTTCCCATATCCGACAGTTTCACACCCATCAGCCAATAGCTTGACATGACCAGCAGCCTCTCAGCCGCCAGAACACGTCTCACCGAAGCCACGACAGGTGCACCGTGTTTCCCGTATCCAACAGTTTCGCGCCCATTCGCCAACAGCTTGAAATGTACCAGCAGCCTGTCAGCCACCAGAACACATCTCACCGATGACACCATGGGTGCACCGTGTTTCCCGTATCCGACAGTTTCACGCCCGTTCGCCAACAGCTTGAAATGTACCAGCAGCCTGTCGGCCACCTGAACACGTCTCAACGAAGACACGTGGATGCACCGTGTTTCCCGTTTCCGACAGTTTCGCACCCATCAGCCAACAGCCTGACATGACCAGCAGCCTCTCAGCCGCCGGAACACATCTCACCGAAGACATGGTGGGTGCACGATGTTTCACATATCCAACAGTATCACACCGCTTCGCCAACAGCTTGAAATGACCAGCAGCCTCTCAGCCACCGGAACACATCTCTCCGAAGACAAGGAGGGTGCACCGTGTGTCCCGTATCCGACAGTTTTGCACCCATTCGCCAACAGCTTGAAATGACCAGCAGCCTCTCAGCCACCAGAACACGTCTCACCGAAGACACGGAGGGTGCGCCGTGTTTCCCATATCGGACAGTTTCGCGCCCATTCGCCAACAGCTTGAAATGTACCAGCAGCCTGTCAGCCGCCACAACACATCTCACCGAAGACACGGTGGGTGCACCGTAATACCCGTATCGGTCCATACCATCGCATGATAAACCAGAATCCGTACGGCCACCAGCCCACCATTGCGATGGCTGACAGTGCAACCAGATCTTCAAGCATTGGGTACATGCAATTCACTAAATAGTAAGGCCACAACACCCTAAGCCCACAAGAATCTGGTTTGAGCACTGCCCACCCCGACAGGAAAACGGACCGGTAACCATCCAGCCAACAATCCGTCCCATACCCGGGGGACGCCACAGCCACGTTTATCTGGCACCAGGATGATGTATCCACCCAAAAAGGGTGGCACAATGTGTCCCGAAGCCAAAATCCGTGTTGCACCGTCGCATCTGTGTTCATCTCAGTGAAGGTCCCCAA
>JASWHV010000264.1:105000-110000 GCA_030760725.1 Neostapfia colusana | reverse complement strand
CACCGCATCACCATCAGCTTGAAATGACCAGCAGCCTCTCAGCCACCGGAACACGTCTCTCCAAAGACAAGGCGGGTGCACCGTGTGTCCCATATCCAACAGTTTCACACCCATTCGCCAACAGCTTGAAATGTACCAGCAGCCTGTCAGCCACCGGAACACGTCTCACCAAAGACACAGTGGGTGTTTCACGTATCCAACAGTATCACACCACTTCGCAAGCAGCTTGAAATGACCGGCAGCCTCTCAGCCACCTGAACACATCTCACCGAAGACACGTGGGTGCACCGTGTTTCCCATATCCGACAGTTTCACACCCATCAGCCAATAGCTTGACATGACCAGCAGCCTCTCAGCCGCCAGAACACGTCTCACCGAAGCCACGACAGGTGCACCGTGTTTCCCGTATCCAACAGTTTCGCGCCCATTCGCCAACAGCTTGAAATGTACCAGCAGCCTGTCAGCCACCAGAACACATCTCACCGATGACACCATGGGTGCACCGTGTTTCCCGTATCCGACAGTTTCACGCCCGTTCGCCAACAGCTTGAAATGTACCAGCAGCCTGTCGGCCACCTGAACACGTCTCACCGAAGACACGTGGATGCACCGTGTTTCCCGTTTCCGACAGTTTCGCACCCATCAGCCAACAGCCTGACATGACCAGCAGCCTCTCAGCCGCCAGAACACATCTCACCGAAGACATGGTGGGTGCACGATGTTTCACATATCCAACAGTATCACACCGCTTCGCCAACAGCTTGAAATGACCAGCAGCCTCTCAGCCACCGGAACACATCTCTCCGAAGACAAGGAGGGTGCACCGTGTGTCCCGTATCCGATAGTTTCGCACCCATTCGCCAACAGCTTGAAATGACCAGCAGCCTCTCAGCCACCAGAACACGTCTCACCGAAGACACGGAGGGTGCGCCGTGTTTCCCATATCGGACAGTTTCGCGCCCATTCGCCAACAGCTTGAAATGTACCAGCAGCCTGTCAGCCGCCAGAACACATCTCACCGAAGACACGGTGGGTGCACCGTAATACCCGTATCGGTCCATACCATCGCATGATAAACCAGAATCCGTACGGCCACCAGCCCACCATTGCGATGGCTGACAGTGCAACCAGATCTTCAAGCATTGGGTACATGCAATTCACTAAATAGTAAGGCCACAACACCCTAAGCCCACAAGAATCTGGTTTGAGCACTGCCCACCCCGACAGGAAAACGGACCGGTAACCATCCAGCCAACAATCCGTCCCATACCCGGGGGACGCCACAGCCACGTTTATCTGGCACCAGGATGATGTATCCACCCAAAAAGGGTGGCACAATGTGTCCCGAAGCCAAAATCCGTGTTGCACCGTCGCATCTGTGTTCATCTCAGTGAAGGTCCCCAAGGCCGGTAGGATGTTGGCAGCCTTGGATCATCCCAACACCGAGATCCGGTGGATGTAGTACACCGCGAGGGGAGGTAATCAAGGTTCCTTTCAGTATCCGACATCATCCTACTTTGCCGCGAGCTGACAGACCACCTCCCCCTAATATACCTTAGGAGCGCCCCCCCTCCCAGGAGTATGGGGGATTTTTGGGACTGCTGAGCGCACTATTTGGGAGAAGCCCAAAAAGTGGTATTTTTCTGGTTTTGCCGCGCCAAGCCTCCAAAACGGGTGGGTTATCTCAACTTGGGTTCCCAGACTTCCCGTATTCTTTCCGGAGGCCTCCTGCTGTGTACAGTACGGCATCCCTGGACCCGAGTTCCTGAGATCCCGACTTTCCCGATTTTGACCCAGGAGGCCATCCATGCATTCCAAAACCTTCAAAATGCACCGTCCGAATGATTATTCAGCCAAGGTCCCGTCGGGCCACCGGGGATCCCAGTTAGTGAGTTTTACCGACTTTCCCAACTTTCCTCATTTCGATCCAGATGGCCATCCACGCATGAAAAACCATCAAGTTTTACCATCCGAACGTGTGTTCCGTTGAGGTCCGTCCGCCCCCGGGACACATGTTCACGAGTTTTCCCATCTCTCAGCCGCCGGAACACGTCTCACCGAAGACAAGGTGGGTGCACCATGTTTCACGTATCCAACAGAATCGCACCGCTTCGCCAACAGCTTGAAATGACCAGCAGCCTCTCAGCCACAGGAACACGTCTCTCTGAAGACGAGGGTGGGTGCACCATGTGTCCCTTATCCGACAGTTTTGCACCCATTCGCCAACAGCTTGAAATGACCAGCAGCTTCTCAGCCACCGGAACACATCTCACCGAAGCCACGGCGGGTGCACCATGTTTACCGTATCCGACAGTTTTGCACCGATTCGCCAACAGCTTGAAATGACCAGCAGCCTCTCAGCCACCAGAACACGTCTCACCGAAGACACGGAGGGTGCACCGTGTTTCCCGTATCCGACAGTTTCGCGCCCATTCGCCAACAGCTTGAAATGTACCAGCAGCCTGTCAGCCACCAGAACACGTCTCACCGAAGACACGGTGGGTGCACCGTGTTTTCCATATCCCACAGTTTCGCAACCATTCACTTACAGCTTGAAATGACCGGCAGTCTCTAAGACACCGGAACACATCTCACCGAAGACACATGGATGCACCATGTTTCCCGTTTCCGACAGTTTCGCACCCATCAGCCAACAGCTTGACATAACCAGCAGCCTCTCAGCCGCCAGAACGCATCTCACCGAAGACAAGGTGGGTGCACGAAGTTTCACGTATCAAACAGTATCACACCACATCACCATCAGCTTGAAATGACCAGCAGCCTCTCAGCCACCGGAACACGTCTCTCCAAAGACAAGGCGGGTGCACCGTGTGTCCCATATCCAACAGTTTCACACCCATTCGCCAACAGCTTGAAATGTACCAGCAGCCTGTCAGCCACCGGAACACGTCTCACCAAAGACACAGTGGGTGTTTCACGTATCCAACAGTATCACACCACTTCGCAAGCAGCTTGAAATGACCGGCAGCCTCTCAGCCACCTGAACACATCTCACCGAAGACACGTGGGTTCACCGTGTTTCCCATATCCGACAGTTTCACACCCATCAGCCAATAGCTTGACATGACCAGCAGCCTCTCAGCCGCCAGAACACGTCTCACCGAAGCCACGACAGGTGCACCGTGTTTCCCGTATCCAACAGTTTCGCGCCCATTCGCCAACAGCTTGAAATGTACCAGCAGCCTGTCAGCCACCAGAACACATCTCACCGATGACACCATGGGTGCACCGTGTTTCCCGTATCCGACAGTTTCACGCCCGTTCGCCAACAGCTTGAAATGTACCAGCAGCCTGTCGGCCACCTGAACACGTCTCACCGAAGACACGTGGATGCACCGTGTTTCCCGTTTCCGACAGTTTCGCACCCATCAGCCAACAGCCTGACATGACCAGCAGCCTCTCAGCCGCCAGAACACATCTCACCGAAGACATGGTGGGTGCACGATGTTTCACATATCCAACAGTATCACACCGCTTCGCCAACAGCTTGAAATGACCAGCAGCCTCTCAGCCACCGGAACACATCTCTCCGAAGACAAGGAGGGTGCACCGTGTGTCCCGTATCCGACAGTTTTGCACCCATTCGCCAACAGCTTGAAATGACCAGCAGCCTCTCAGCCACCAGAACACGTCTCACCGAAGACACGGAGGGTGCGCCGTGTTTCCCATATCGGACAGTTTCGCGCCCATTCGCCAACAGCTTGAAATGTACCAGCAGCCTGTCAGCCGCCACAACACATCTCACCGAAGACACGGTGGGTGCACCGTAATACCCGTATCGGTCCATACCATCGCATGATAAACCAGAATCCGTACGGCCACCAGCCCACCATTGCGATGGCTGACAGTGCAACCAGATCTTCAAGCATTGGGTACATGCAATTCACTAAATAGTAAGGCCACAACACCCTAAGCCCACAAGAATCTGGTTTGAGCACTGCCCACCCCGACAGGAAAACGGACCGGTAACCATCCAGCCAACAATCCGTCCCATACCCGGGGGACGCCACAGCCACGTTTATCTGGCACCAGGATGATGTATCCACCCAAAAAGGGTGGCACAATGTGTCCCGAAGCCAAAATCCGTGTTGCACCGTCGCATCTGTGTTCATCTCAGTGAAGGTCCCCAAGGCCGGTAGGATGTTGGCAGCCTTGGATCATCCCAACACCGAGATCCGGTGGATGTAGTACACCGCGAGGGGAGGTAATCAAGGTTCCTTTCAGTATCCGACATCATCCTACTTTGCCCCGAGCTGACAGACCACCTCCCCCTAATATACCTTAGGAGCGCCCCCCCTCCCAGGAGTATGGGGGATTTTTGGGACTGCTGAGCGCACTATTTGGGAGAAGCCCAAAAAGTGGTATTTTTCTGGTTTTGCCGCGCCAAGCCTCCAAAACGGGTGGGTTATCTAGTTTCAACTTGGGTTCCCAGACTTCCCGTATTCTTTCCGGAGGCCTCCTGCTGTGTACAGTACGGCATCCCTGGACCCGAGTTCCTGAGATCCCGACTTTCCCGATTTCGACCCAGGAGGCCATCCATGCATTCCAAAACCTTCAAAATGCACCGTCCGAATGATTATTCAGCCAAGGTCCCGTCGGGCCACCGGGGATCCCAGTTAGTGAGTTTTACCGACTTTCCCAACTTTCCTCATTTCGACCCAGATGGCCATCCACGCATGAAAAACCATCAAGTTTTACCATCCGAACGTGTGTTCCGTTGAGGTCCGTCCGCCCCCGGGACACATGTTCACGAGTTTTCCCATCTCTCAGCCACCGGAACACGTCTCTCCGAGACAAGGTGGGAGCACCGTGTTTCCCGTATCCGACAGTTTCACACCCATCAGCAAACAGCTTTACATGACCAGCAGCATCTCAGCCGCTGGAACACGTCTCACAGAAGCCAAGGTGGGTGCACCGTGTTTCCTGTATCCGACAGTTTCACGCCCATTCCGCAACAGCTTGAAATGTACCAGCAGCCT
>JASWHV010000264.1:90000-95000 GCA_030760725.1 Neostapfia colusana | reverse complement strand
ACACCCATTCGCCAACAGCTTGAAATGACCAGCAGCCTCTCAGCCACCAGAACACGTCTCACCGAAGACACGGAGGGTGCGCCGTGTTTCCCATATCGGACAGTTTCGCGCCCATTCGCCAACAGCTTGAAATGTACCAGCAGCCTGTCAGCCGCCAGAACACATCTCACCGAAGACACGGTGGGTGCACCGTAATACCCGTATCGGTCCATACCATCGCATGATAAACCAGAATCCGTACGGCCACCAGCCCACCATTGCGATGGCTGACAGTGCAACCAGATCTTCAAGCATTGGGTACATGCAATTCACTAAATAGTAAGGCCACAACACCCTAAGCCCACAAGAATCTGGTTTGAGCACTGCCCACCCCGACAGGAAAACGGACCGGTAACCATCCAGCCAACAATCCGTCCCATACCCGGGGAACGCCACAGCCACGTTTATCTGGCACCAGGATGATGTATCCACCCAAAAAGGGTGCCACAATGTGTCCCAAAGCCAAAATCCGTGTTGCACCATCGCATCTGTGTTCATCTCAGTGAAGGTCCCCAAGGCCGGTAGGATGTTGGCAGCCTTGGATCATCCCAACACCGAGATCCGGTGGATGTAGTACACCGCGAGGGGAGGTAATCAAGGTTCCTTTCAGTATCCGACATCATCCTACTTTGCCCCGAGCTGACAGACCACCTCCCCCTAATATACCTTAGGAGCGCCCCCCCTCCCAGGAGTATGGGGGATTTTTGGGACTGCTGAGCGCACTATTTGGGAGAAGCCCAAAAAGTGGTATTTTTCTGGTTTTGCCGCGCCAAGCCTCCAAAACGGGTTGGTTATCTAGTTTCAACTTGGGTTCCCAGACTTCCCGTATTCTTTCCGGAGGCCTCCTGCTGTGTACAGTACGGCATCCCTGGACCCGAGTTCCTGAGATCCCGACTTTCCCGATTTCGACCCAGGAGGCCATCCATGCATTCCAAAACCTTCAAAATGCACCGTCCGAATGATTATTCAGCCAAGGTCCCGTCGGGCCACCGGGGATCCCAGTTAGTGAGTTTTACCGACTTTCCCAACTTTCCTCATTTCGACCCAGATGGCCATCCACGCATGAAAAACCATCAAGTTTTACCATCCGAACGTGTGTTCCGTTGAGGTCCGTCCGCCCCCGGGACACATGTTCACGAGTTTTCCCATCTCTCAGCCACCGGAACACGTCTCTCCGAGACAAGGTGGGAGCACCGTGTTTCCCGTATCCGACAGTTTCACACCCATCAGCAAACAGCTTTACATGACCAGCAGCATCTCAGCCGCTGGAACACGTCTCACAGAAGACGAGGGTGGGTGCACCATGTGTCCCTTATCCGACAGTTTTGCACCCATTCGCCAACAGCTTGAAATGACCAGCAGCTTCTCAGCCACCGGAACACATCTCACCGAAGCCACGGCGGGTGCACCATGTTTACCGTATCCGACAGTTTTGCACCGATTCGCCAACAGCTTGAAATGACCAGCAGCCTCTCAGCCACCAGAACACGTCTCACCGAAGACACGGAGGGTGCACCGTGTTTCCCGTATCCGACAGTTTCGCGCCCATTCGCCAACAGCTTGAAATGTACCAGCAGCCTGTCAGCCACCAGAACACGTCTCACCGAAGACACGGTGGGTGCACCGTGTTTTCCATATCCCACAGTTTCGCAACCATTCACTTACAGCTTGAAATGACCGGCAGTCTCTAAGACACCGGAACACATCTCACCGAAGACACATGGATGCACCATGTTTCCCGTTTCCGACAGTTTCGCACCCATCAGCCAACAGCTTGACATAACCAGCAGCCTCTCAGCCGCCAGAACGCATCTCACCGAAGACAAGGTGGGTGCACGAAGTTTCACGTATCAAACAGTATCACACCACATCACCATCAGCTTGAAATGACCAGCAGCCTCTCAGCCACCGGAACACGTCTCTCCAAAGACAAGGCGGGTGCACCGTGTGTCCCATATCCAACAGTTTCACACCCATTCGCCAACAGCTTGAAATGTACCAGCAGCCTGTCAGCCACCGGAACACGTCTTACCAAAGACACAGTGGGTGTTTCACGTATCCAACAGTATCACACCACTTCGCAAGCAGCTTGAAATGACCGGCAGCCTCTCAGCCACCTGAACACATCTCACCGAAGACACGTGGGTGCACCGTGTTTCCCATATCCGACAGTTTCACACCCATCAGCCAATAGCTTGACATGACCAGCAGCCTCTCAGCCGCCAGAACACGTCTCACCGAAGCCACGACAGGTGCACCGTGTTTCCCGTATCCAACAGTTTCGCGCCCATTCGCCAACAGCTTGAAATGTACCAGCAGCCTGTCAGCCACCAGAACACATCTCACCGATGACACCATGGGTGCACCGTGTTTCCCGTATCCGACAGTTTCACGCCCGTTCGCCAACAGCTTGAAATGTACCAGCAGCCTGTCGGCCACCTGAACACGTCTCACCGAAGACACGTGGATGCACCGTGTTTCCCGTTTCCGACAGTTTCGCACCCATCAGCCAACAGCCTGACATGACCAGCAGCCTCTCAGCCGCCAGAACACATCTCACCGAAGACATGGTGGGTGCACGATGTTTCACATATCCAACAGTATCACACCGCTTCGCCAACAGCTTGAAATGACCAGCAGCCTCTCAGCCACCGGAACACATCTCTCCGAAGACAAGGAGGGTGCACCGTGTGTCCCGTATCCGACAGTTTCGCACCCATTCGCCAACAGCTTGAAATGACCAGCAGCCTCTCAGCCACCAGAACACGTCTCACCGAAGACACGGAGGGTGCGCCGTGTTTCCCATATCGGACAGTTTCGCGCCCATTCGCCAACAGCTTGAAATGTACCAGCAGCCTGTCAGCCGCCAGAACACATCTCACCGAAGACACGGTGGGTGCACCGTAATACCCGTATCGGTCCATACCATCGCATGATAAACCAGAATCCGTACGGCCACCAGCCCACCATTGCGATGGCTGACAGTGCAACCAGATCTTCAAGCATTGGGTACATGCAATTCACTAAATAGTAAGGCCACAACACCCTAAGCCCACAAGAATCTGGTTTGAGCACTGCCCACCCCGACAGGAAAACGGACCGGTAACCATCCAGCCAACAATCCGTCCCATACCCGGGGGACGCCACAGCCACGTTTATCTGGCACCAGGATGATGTATCCACCCAAAAAGGGTGGCACAATGTGTCCCGAAGCCAAAATCCGTGTTGCACCGTCGCATCTGTGTTCATCTCAGTGAAGGTCCCCAAGGCCGGTAGGATGTTGGCAGCCTTGGATCATCCCAACACCGAGATCCGGTGGATGTAGTACACCGCGAGGGGAGGTAATCAAGGTTCCTTTCAGTATCCGACATCATCCTACTTTGCCCCGAGCTGACAGACCACCTCCCCCTAATATACCTTAGGAGCGCCCCCCCTCCCAGGAGTATGGGGGATTTTTGGGACTGCTGAGCGCACTATTTGGGAGAAGCCCAAAAAGTGGTATTTTTCTGGTTTTGCCGCGCCAAGCCTCCAAAACGGGTGGGTTATCTAGTTTCAACTTGGGTTCCCAGACTTCCCGTATTCTTTCCGGAGGCCTCCTGCTGTGTACAGTACGGCATCCCTGGACCCGAGTTCCTGAGATCCCGACTTTCCCGATTTCGACCCAGGAGGCCATCCATGCATTCCAAAACCTTCAAAATGCACCGTCCGAATGATTATTCAGCCAAGGTCCCGTCGGGCCACCGGGGATCCCAGTTAGTGAGTTTTACCGACTTTCCCAACTTTCCTCATTTCGACCCAGATGGCCATCCACGCATGAAAAACCATCAAGTTTTACCATCCGAACGTGTGTTCCGTTGAGGTCCGTCCGCCCCCGGGACACATGTTCACGAGTTTTCCCATCTCTCAGCCACCGGAACACGTCTCTCGAGACAAGGTGGGAGCACCGTGTTTCCCGTATCCGACAGTTTCACACCCATCAGCAAACAGCTTTACATGACCAGCAGCATCTCAGCCGCTGGAACACGTCTCACAGAAGCCAAGGTGGGTGCACCGTGTTTCCTGTATCCGACAGTTTCACGCCCATTCCGCAACAGCTTGAAATGTACCAGCAGCCTGTCAGCCGCCGGAACACGTCTCACCGAAGACAAAGGTGGGTGCTCCATGTTTCCCGTATCCCACAGTTTCGCACCCATTCGTCAACAGCTTGAAATGACCAGCAGCCTCTCAGCCACCAGAACACGTCTCACCGAAGACACGGAGGGTGCACCGTGTTTCCCGTATCCGACAGTTTCGCGCCCATTCGCCAACAGCTTGAAATGTACCAGCAGCCTGTCAGCGGCCAGAACACGTCTCACCGAAGACACGGTGGGTGCACCGTAATACCCTTACCGGGCCATACCATCGCATGATAAACAAGAACCCGTACGGCCACCAGCCCACCATTGCGATGGCTGGCAGTGTAACCAGATCTTCAAGCGTTGGGTACATGCAGTTCACTAAATAGTATGGCCACAACACCCTAAGCCCACAAGAATCTGGTTTGAGCACTGCCCACCCCGACAGGAAAACGGACCGGTAACCATCCAGCCAACAATCCGACCCATACCCGGGGGACGCCACAGCCACGTTTATCTGGCACCAGGATGATGTATCCACCCAAAAAGGATGGCACAATGTGTCCCGAAGCCAAAATCCGTGTTGCACCGTCACATCTGTGTTCATCTCAGTGAAGGTCCCCAAGGCCGGTAGGATGTTGGCAGCCTTGGATCATCCAAACACCAAGATCCGGTGGATGTAGTACACCGCGAGGGGAGGTAATCAAGGTTCCTTTCAGTATCCGACATCATCCTACTTTGCCCCGAGCTGACAGACCACCTCCCCCTAATATACCTTAGGAGCGCCCCCCCTCCCAGGAGTATGGGGGATTTTTGGGACTGCTGAGCGCACTATTTGGGAGAAGC
>JASWHV010000264.1:75000-82500 GCA_030760725.1 Neostapfia colusana | reverse complement strand
ACATCTCACCGAAGACACGGTGGGTGCACCATGTTTCCCGTATCCGACAGTTTCGCACCCATCAGCCAACAGCTTGTCATGACCAGCATCCTCTCAGCCGCCGGAACACATCTCACCGAAGACAAGGTGGGTGCACCATGTTTCACGTATCCAACAGAATCGCACCGCTTCGCCAACAGCTTGAAATGACCAGCAGCCTCTCAGCCACAGGAACACGTCTCTCTGAAGACGAGGGTGGGTGCACCATGTGTCCCTTATCCGACAGTTTTGCACCCATTCGCCAACAGCTTGAAATGACCAGCAGCTTCTCAGCCACCGGAACACATCTCACCGAAGCCACGGCGGGTGCACCATGTTTACCGTATCCGACAGTTTTGCACCGATTCGCCAACAGCTTGAAATGACCAGCAGCCTCTCAGCCACCAGAACACGTCTCACCGAAGACACGGAGGGTGCACCGTGTTTCCCGTATCCGACAGTTTCGCGCCCATTCGCCAACAGCTTGAAATGTACCAGCAGCCTGTCAGCCACCAGAACACGTCTCACCGAAGACACGGTGGGTGCACCGTGTTTTCCATATCCCACAGTTTCGCAACCATTCACTTACAGCTTGAAATGACCGGCAGTCTCTAAGACACCGGAACACATCTCACCGAAGACACATGGATGCACCATGTTTCCCGTTTCCGACAGTTTCGCACCCATCAGCCAACAGCTTGACATGACCAGCAGCCTCTCAGCCGCCAGAACGCATCTCACCGAAGACAAGGTGGGTGCACGAAGTTTCACGTATCAAACAGTATCACACCGCATCACCATCAGCTTGAAATGACCAGCAGCCTCTCAGCCACCGGAACACGTCTCTCCAAAGACAAGGCGGGTGCACCGTGTGTCCCATATCCAACAGTTTCACACCCATTCGCCAACAGCTTGAAATGTACCAGCAGCCTGTCAGCCACCAGAACACGTCTCACCAAAGACACAGTGGGTGTTTCACGTATCCAACAGTATCACACCACTTCGCGAGCAGCTTGAAATGACCGGCAGCCTCTCAGCCACCTGAACACATCTCACCGAAGACACGTGGGTGCACCGTGTTTCCCATATCCGACAGTTTCACACCCATCAGCCAATAGCTTGACATGACCAGCAGCCTCTCAGCCGCCAGAACACGTCTCACCAAAGCCACGACAGGTGCACCGTGTTTCCCGTATCCAACAGTTTCGCGCCCATTCGCCAACAGCTTGAAATGTACCAGCAGCCTTTCAGCCACCAGAACACATCTCACCGATGACACCATGGGTGCACCGTGTTTCCCGTATCCGACAGTTTCGCGCCCGTTCGCCAACAGCTTGAAATGTACCAGCAGCCTGTCGGCCACCTGAACACGTCTCACCGAAGACACGTGGATGCACCGTGTTTCCCGTTTCCGACAGTTTCGCACCCATCAGCCAACAGCCTGACATGACCAGCAGCCTCTCAGCCGCCAGAACACATCTCACCGAAGACATGGTGGGTGCACGATGTTTCACATATCCAACAGTATCACACCGCTTCGCCAACAGCTTGAAATGACCAGCAGCCTCTCAGCCACCGGAACACATCTCTCCGAAGACAAGGAGGGTGCACCGTGTGTCCCGTATCCGACAGTTTCGCACCCATTCGCCAACAGCCTGACATGACCAGCAGCCTCTCAGCCGCCAGAACACATCTCACCGAAGACATGGTGGGTGCACGATGTTTCACATATCCAACAGTATCACACCGCTTCGCCAACAGCTTGAAATGACCAGCAGCCTCTCAGCCACCGGAACACATCTCTCCGAAGACAAGGAGGGTGCACCGTGTGTCCCGTATCCGACAGTTTCGCACCCATTCGCCAACAGCTTGAAATGACCAGCAGCCTCTCAGCCACCAGAACACGTCTCACCGAAGACACGGAGGGTGCGCCGTGTTTCCCATATCGGACAGTTTCGCGCCCATTCGCCAACAGCTTGAAATGTACCAGCAGCCTGTCAGCCGCCAGAACACATCTCACCGAAGACACGGTGGGTGCACCGTAATACCCGTATCGGTCCATACCATCGCATGATAAACCAGAATTCGTACGGCCACCAGCCCACCATTGCGATGGCTGACAGTGCAACCAGATCTTCAAGCATTGGGTACATGCAATTCACTAAATAGTAAGGCCACAACACCCTAAGCCCACAAGAATCTGGTTTGAGCACTGCCCACCCCGACAGGAAAACGGACCGGTAACCATCCAGCCAACAATCCGTCCCATACCCGGGGGACGCCACAGCCACGTTTATCTGGCACCAGGATGATGTATCCACCCAAAAAGGGTGCCACAATGTGTCCCAAAGCCAAAATCCGTGTTGCACCGTCGCATCTGTGTTCATCTCAGTGAAGGTCCCCAAGGCCGGTAGGATGTTGGCAGCCTTGGATCATCCCAACACCGAGATCCGGTGGATGTAGTACACCGCGAGGGGAGGTAATCAAGGTTCCTTTCAGTATCCGACATCATCCTACTTTGCCCCGAGCTGACAGACCACCTCCCCCTAATATACCTTAGGAGCGCCCCCCCTCCCAGGAGTATGGGGGATTTTTGGGACTGCTGAGCGCACTATTTGGGAGAAGCCCAAAAAGTGGTATTTTTCTGGTTTTGCCGCGCCAAGCCTCCAAAACGGGTGGGTTATCTAGTTTCAACTTGGGTTCCCAGACTTCCCGTATTCTTTCCGGAGGCCTCCTGCTGTGTACAGTACGGCATCCCTGGACCCGAGTTCCTGAGATCCCGACTTTCCCGATTTCGACCCAGGAGGCCATCCATGCATTCCAAAACCTTCAAAATGCACCGTCCGAATGATTATTCAGCCAAGGTCCCGTCGGGCCACCGGGGATCCCAGTTAGTGAGTTTTACCGACTTTCCCAACTTTCCTCATTTCGACCCAGATGGCCATCCACGCATGAAAAACCATCAAGTTTTACCATCCGAACGTGTGTTCCGTTGAGGTCCGTCCGCCCCCGGGACACATGTTCACGAGTTTTCCCATCTCTCAGCCGCCGGAACACGTCTCACCGAAGACAAGGTGGGTGCACCATGTTTCACGTATCCAACAGAATCGCACCGCTTCGCCAACAGCTTGAAATGACCAGCAGCCTCTCAGCCACAGGAACACGTCTCTCTGAAGACGAGGGTGGGTGCACCATGTGTCCCTTATCCGACAGTTTTGCACCCATTCGCCAACAGCTTGAAATGACCAGCAGCTTCTCAGCCACCGGAACACATCTCACCGAAGCCACGGCGGGTGCACCATGTTTACCGTATCCGACAGTTTTGCACCGATTCGCCAACAGCTTGAAATGACCAGCAGCCTCTCAGCCACCAGAACACGTCTCACCGAAGACACGGAGGGTGCACCGTGTTTCCCGTATCCGACAGTTTCGCGCCCATTCGCCAACAGCTTGAAATGTACCAGCAGCCTGTCAGCCACCAGAACACGTCTCACCGAAGACACGGTGGGTGCACCGTGTTTTCCATATCCCACAGTTTCGCAACCATTCACTTACAGCTTGAAATGACCGGCAGTCTCTAAGACACCGGAACACATCTCACCGAAGACACATGGATGCACCATGTTTCCCGTTTCCGACAGTTTCGCACCCATCAGCCAACAGCTTGACATGACCAGCAGCCTCTCAGCCGCCAGAACGCATCTCACCAAAGACAAGGTGGGTGCACGAAGTTTCACGTATCAAACAGTATCACACCGCATCACCATCAGCTTGAAATGACCAGCAGCCTCTCAGCCACCGGAACACGTCTCTCCAAAGACAAGGCGGGTGCACCGTGTGTCCCATATCCAACAGTTTCACACCCATTCGCCAACAGCTTGAAATGTACCAGCAGCCTGTCAGCCACCGGAACATGTCTCACCAAAGACACAGTGGGTGTTTCACGTATCCAACAGTATCACACCACTTCGCAAGCAGCTTGAAATGACCGGCAGCCTCTCAGCCACCTGAACACATCTCACCGAAGACACGTGGGTGCACCGTGTTTCCCATATCCGACAGTTTCACACCCATCAGCCAATAGCTTGACATGACCAGCAGCCTCTCAGCCGCCAGAACACGTCTCACCGAAGCCACGACAGGTGCACCGTGTTTCCCGTATCCAACAGTTTCGCGCCCATTCGCCAACAGCTTGAAATGTACCAGCAGCCTGTCAGCCACCAGAACACATCTCACCGATGACACCATGGGTGCACCGTGTTTCCCGTATCCGACAGTTTCGCGCCCGTTCGCCAACAGCTTGAAATGTACCAGCAGCCTGTCGGCCACCTGAACACGTCTCACCGAAGACACGTGGATGCACCGTGTTTCCCGTTTCCGACAGTTTCGCACCCATCAGCCAACAGCCTGACATGACCAGCAGCCTCTCAGCCGCCAGAACACATCTCACCGAAGACATGGTGGGTGCACGATGTTTCACATATCCAACAGTATCACACCGCTTCGCCAACAGCTTGAAATGACCAGCAGCCTCTCAGCCACCGGAACACATCTCTCCGAAGACAAGGAGGGTGCACCGTGTGTCCCGTATCCGACAGTTTCGCACCCATTCGCCAACAGCTTGAAATGACCAGCAGCCTCTCAGCCACCAGAACACGTCTCACCGAAGACACGGAGGGTGCGCCGTGTTTCCCATATCGGACAGTTTCGCGCCCATTCGCCAACAGCTTGAAATGTACCAGCAGCCTGTCAGCCGCCACAACACATCTCACCGAAGACACGGTGGGTGCACCGTAATACCCGTATCGGTCCATACCATCGCATGATAAACCAGAATCCGTACGGCCACCAGCCCACCATTGCGATGGCTGACAGTGCAACCAGATCTTCAAGCATTGGGTACATGCAATTCACTAAATAGTAAGGCCACAACACCCTAAGCCCACAAGAATCTGGTTTGAGCACTGCCCACCCCGACAGGAAAACGGACCGGTAACCATCCAGCCAACAATCCGTCCCATACCCGGGGGACGCCACAGCCACGTTTATCTGGCACCAGGATGATGTATCCACCCAAAAAGGGTGGCACAATGTGTCCCGAAGCCAAAATCCGTGTTGCACCGTCGCATCTGTGTTCATCTCAGTGAAGGTCCCCAAGGCCGGTAGGATGTTGGCAGCCTTGGATCATCCCAACACCGAGATCCGGTGGATGTAGTACACCGCGAGGGGAGGTAATCAAGGTTCCTTTCAGTATCCGACATCATCCTACTTTGCCGCGAGCTGACAGACCACCTCCCCCTAATATACCTTAGGAGCGCCCCCCCTCCCAGGAGTATGGGGGATTTTTGGGACTGCTGAGCGCACTATTTGGGAGAAGCCCAAAAAGTGGTATTTTTCTGGTTTTGCCGCGCCAAGCCTCCAAAACGGGTGGGTTATCTAGTTTCAACTTGGGTTCCCAGACTTCCCGTATTCTTTCCGGAGGCCTCCTGCTGTGTACAGTACGGCATCCCTGGACCCGAGTTCCTGAGATCCCGACTTTCCCGATTTTGACCCAGGAGGCCATCCATGCATTCCAAAACCTTCAAAATGCACCGTCCGAATGATTATTCAGCCAAGGTCCCGTCGGGCCACCGGGGATCCCAGTTAGTGAGTTTTACCGACTTTCCCAACTTTCCTCATTTCGACCCAGATGGCCATCCACGCATGAAAAACCATCAAGTTTTACCATCCGAACGTGTGTTCCGTTGAGGTCCGTCCGCCCCCGGGACACATGTTCACGAGTTTTCCCATCTCTCAGCCGCCGGAACACGTCTCACCGAAGACAAGGTGGGTGCACCATGTTTCACGTATCCAACAGAATCGCACCGCTTCGCCAACAGCTTGAAATGACCAGCAGCCTCTCAGCCACAGGAACACGTCTCTCTGAAGACGAGGGTGGGTGCACCATGTGTCCCTTATCCGACAGTTTTGCACCCATTCGCCAACAGCTTGAAATGACCAGCAGCTTCTCAGCCACCGGAACACATCTCACCGAAGCCACGGCGGGTGCACCATGTTTACCGTATCCGACAGTTTTGCACCGATTCGCCAACAGCTTGAAATGACCAGCAGCCTCTCAGCCACCAGAACACGTCTCACCGAAGACACGGAGGGTGCACCGTGTTTCCCGTATCCGACAGTTTCGCGCCCATTCGCCAACAGCTTGAAATGTACCAGCAGCCTGTCAGCCACCAGAACACGTCTCACCGAAGACACGGTGGGTGCACCGTGTTTTCCATATCCCACAGTTTCGCAACCATTCACTTACAGCTTGAAATGACCGGCAGTCTCTAAGACACCGGAACACATCTCACCGAAGACACATGGATGCACCATGTTTCCCGTTTCCGACAGTTTCGCACCCATCAGCCAACAGCTTGACATAACCAGCAGCCTCTCAGCCGCCAGAACGCATCTCACCGAAGACAAGGTGGGTGCACGAAGTTTCACGTATCAAACAGTATCACACCACATCACCATCAGCTTGAAATGACCAGCAGCCTCTCAGCCACCGGAACACGTCTCTCCAAAGACAAGGCGGGTGCACCGTGTGTCCCATATCCAACAGTTTCACACCCATTCGCCAACAGCTTGAAATGTACCAGCAGCCTGTCAGCCACCGGAACACGTCTCACCAAAGACACAGTGGGTGTTTCACGTATCCAACAGTATCACACCACTTCGCAAGCAGCTTGAAATGACCGGCAGCCTCTCAGCCACCTGAACACATCTCACCGAAGACACGTGGGTTCACCGTGTTTCCCATATCCGACAGTTTCACACCCATCAGCCAATAGCTTGACATGACCAGCAGCCTCTCAGCCGCCAGAACACGTCTCACCGAAGCCACGACAGGTGCACCGTGTTTCCCGTATCCAACAGTTTCGCGCCCATTCGCCAACAGCTTGAAATGTACCAGCAGCCTGTCAGCCACCAGAACACATCTCACCGATGACACCATGGGTGCACCGTGTTTCCAGTATCCGACAGTTTCACGCCCGTTCGCCAACAGCTTGAAATGTACCAGCAGCCTGTCGGCCACCTGAACACGTCTCACCGAAGACACGTGGATGCACCGTGTTTCCCGTTTCCGACAGTTTCGCACCCATCAGCCAACAGCCTGACATGACCAGCAGCCTCTCAGCCGCCAGAACACATCTCACCGAAGACATGGTGGGTGCACGATGTTTCACATATCCAACAGTATCACACCGCTTCGCCAACAGCTTGAAATGACCAGCAGCCTCTCAGCCACCGGAACACATCTCTCCGAAGACAAGGAGGGTGCACCGTGTGTCCCGTATCCGACAGTTTTGCACCCATTCGCCAACAGCTTGAAATGACCAGCAGCCTCTCAGCCACCAGAACACGTCTCACCGAAGACACGGAGGGTGCGCCGTGTTTCCCATATCGGACAGTTTCGCGCCCATTCGCCAACAGCTT
>JASWHV010000264.1:57500-65000 GCA_030760725.1 Neostapfia colusana | reverse complement strand
ACCGATTCGCCAACAGCTTGAAATGACCAGCAGCCTCTCAGCCACCAGAACACGTCTCACCGAAGACACGGAGGGTGCACCGTGTTTCCCGTATCCGACAGTTTCGCGCCCATTCGCCAACAGCTTGAAATGTACCAGCAGCCTGTCAGCCACCAGAACACGTCTCACCGAAGACACGGTGGGTGCACCGTGTTTTCCATATCCCACAGTTTCGCAACCATTCACTTACAGCTTGAAATGACCGGCAGTCTCTAAGACACCGGAACACATCTCACCGAAGACACATGGATGCACCATGTTTCCCGTTTCCGACAGTTTCGCACCCATCAGCCAACAGCTTGACATGACCAGCAGCCTCTCAGCCGCCAGAACGCATCTCACCGAAGACAAGGTGGGTGCACGAAGTTTCACGTATCAAACAGTATCACACCGCATCACCATCAGCTTGAAATGACCAGCAGCCTCTCAGCCACCGGAACACGTCTCTCCAAAGACAAGGCGGGTGCACCGTGTGTCCCATATCCAACAGTTTGACACCCATTCGCCAACAGCTTGAAATGTACCAGCAGCCTGTCAGCCACCAGAACACGTCTCACCAAAGACACAGTGGGTGTTTCACGTATCCAACAGTATCACACCACTTCGCGAGCAGCTTGAAATGACCGGCAGCCTCTCAGCCACCTGAACACATCTCACCGAAGACACGTGGGTGCACCGTGTTTCCCATATCCGACAGTTTCACACCCATCAGCCAATAGCTTGACATGACCAGCAGCCTCTCAGCCGCCAGAACACGTCTCACCAAAGCCACGACAGGTGCACCGTGTTTCCCGTATCCAACAGTTTCGCGCCCATTCGCCAACAGCTTGAAATGTACCAGCAGCCTGTCAGCCACCAGAACACATATCACCGATGACACCATGGGTGCACCGTGTTTCCCGTATCCGACAGTTTCGCGCCCGTTCGCCAACAGCTTGAAATGTACCAGCAGCCTGTCGGCCACCTGAACACGTCTCACCGAAGACACGTGGATGCACCGTGTTTCCCGTTTCCGACAGTTTCGCACCCATCAGCCAACAGCCTGACATGACCAGCAGCCTCTCAGCCGCCAGAACACATCTCACCGAAGACATGGTGGGTGCACGATGTTTCACATATCCAACAGTATCACACCGCTTCGCCAACAGCTTGAAATGACCAGCAGCCTCTCAGCCACCGGAACACATCTCTCCGAAGACAAGGAGGGTGCACCGTGTGTCCCGTATCCGACAGTTTCACACCCATTCGCCAACAGCTTGAAATGACCAGCAGCCTCTCAGCCACCAGAACACGTCTCACCGAAGACACGGAGGGTGCGCCGTGTTTCCCATATCGGACAGTTTCGCGCCCATTCGCCAACAGCTTGAAATGTACCAGCAGCCTGTCAGCCGCCAGAACACATCTCACCGAAGACACGGTGGGTGCACCGTAATACCCGTATCGGTCCATACCATCGCATGATAAACCAGAATCCGTACGGCCACCAGCCCACCATTGCGATGGCTGACAGTGCAACCAGATCTTCAAGCATTGGGTACATGCAATTCACTAAATAGTAAGGCCACAACACCCTAAGCCCACAAGAATCTGGTTTGAGCACTGCCCACCCCGACAGGAAAACGGACCGGTAACCATCCAGCCAACAATCCGTCCCATACCCGGGGGACGCCACAGCCACGTTTATCTGGCACCAGGATGATGTATCCACCCAAAAAGGGTGCCACAATGTGTCCCAAAGCCAAAATCCGTGTTGCACCATCGCATCTGTGTTCATCTCAGTGAAGGTCCCCAAGGCCGGTAGGATGTTGGCAGCCTTGGATCATCCCAACACCGAGATCCGGTGGATGTAGTACACCGCGAGGGGAGGTAATCAAGGTTCCTTTCAGTATCCGACATCATCCTACTTTGCCCCGAGCTGACAGACCACCTCCCCCTAATATACCTTAGGAGCGCCCCCCCTCCCAGGAGTATGGGGGATTTTTGGGACTGCTGAGCGCACTATTTGGGAGAAGCCCAAAAAGTGGTATTTTTCTGGTTTTGCCGCGCCAAGCCTCCAAAACGGGTTGGTTATCTAGTTTCAACTTGGGTTCCCAGACTTCCCGTATTCTTTCCGGAGGCCTCCTGCTGTGTACAGTACGGCATCCCTGGACCCGAGTTCCTGAGATCCCGACTTTCCCGATTTCGACCCAGGAGGCCATCCATGCATTCCAAAACCTTCAAAATGCACCGTCCGAATGATTATTCAGCCAAGGTCCCGTCGGGCCACCGGGGATCCCAGTTAGTGAGTTTTACCGACTTTCCCAACTTTCCTCATTTCGACCCAGATGGCCATCCACGCATGAAAAACCATCAAGTTTTACCATCCGAACGTGTGTTCCGTTGAGGTCCGTCCGCCCCCGGGACACATGTTCACGAGTTTTCCCATCTCTCAGCCACCGGAACACGTCTCTCCGAGACAAGGTGGGAGCACCGTGTTTCCCGTATCCGACAGTTTCACACCCATCAGCAAACAGCTTTACATGACCAGCAGTATCTCAGCCGCTGGAACACGTCTCACAGAAGACGAGGGTGGGTGCACCATGTGTCCCTTATCCGACAGTTTTGCACCGATTCGCCAACAGCTTGAAATGACCAGCAGCCTCTCAGCCACCAGAACACGTCTCACCGAAGACACGGAGGGTGCACCGTGTTTCCCGTATCCGACAGTTTCGCGCCCATTCGCCAACAGCTTGAAATGTACCAGCAGCCTGTCAGCCACCAGAACACGTCTCACCGAAGACACGGTGGGTGCACCGTGTTTTCCATATCCCACAGTTTCGCAACCATTCACTTACAGCTTGAAATGACCGGCAGTCTCTAAGACACCGGAACACATCTCACCGAAGACACATGGATGCACCATGTTTCCCGTTTCCGACAGTTTCGCACCCATCAGCCAACAGCTTGACATAACCAGCAGCCTCTCAGCCGCCAGAACGCATCTCACCGAAGACAAGGTGGGTGCACGAAGTTTCACGTATCAAACAGTATCACACCACATCACCATCAGCTTGAAATGACCAGCAGCCTCTCAGCCACCGGAACACGTCTCTCCAAAGACAAGGCGGGTGCACCGTGTGTCCCATATCCAACAGTTTCACACCCATTCGCCAACAGCTTGAAATGTACCAGCAGCCTGTCAGCCACCGGAACACGTCTTACCAAAGACACAGTGGGTGTTTCACGTATCCAACAGTATCACACCACTTCGCAAGCAGCTTGAAATGACCGGCAGCCTCTCAGCCACCTGAACACATCTCACCGAAGACACGTGGGTGCACCGTGTTTCCCATATCCGACAGTTTCACACCCATCAGCCAATAGCTTGACATGACCAGCAGCCTCTCAGCCGCCAGAACACGTCTCACCGAAGCCACGACAGGTGCACCGTGTTTCCCGTATCCAACAGTTTCGCGCCCATTCGCCAACAGCTTGAAATGTACCAGCAGCCTGTCAGCCACCAGAACACATCTCACCGATGACACCATGGGTGCACCGTGTTTCCCGTATCCGACAGTTTCACGCCCGTTCGCCAACAGCTTGAAATGTACCAGCAGCCTGTCGGCCACCTGAACACGTCTCACCGAAGACACGTGGATGCACCGTGTTTCCCGTTTCCGACAGTTTCGCACCCATCAGCCAACAGCCTGACATGACCAGCAGCCTCTCAGCCGCCAGAACACATCTCACCGAAGACATGGTGGGTGCACGATGTTTCACATATCCAACAGTATCACACCGCTTCGCCAACAGCTTGAAATGACCAGCAGCCTCTCAGCCACCGGAACACATCTCTCCGAAGACAAGGAGGGTGCACCGTGTGTCCCGTATCCGACAGTTTCGCACCCATTCGCCAACAGCTTGAAATGACCAGCAGCCTCTCAGCCACCAGAACACGTCTCACCGAAGACACGGAGGGTGCGCCGTGTTTCCCATATCGGACAGTTTCGCGCCCATTCGCCAACAGCTTGAAATGTACCAGCAGCCTGTCAGCCGCCAGAACACATCTCACCGAAGACACAGTGGGTGCACCGTAATACCCGTATCGGTCCATACCATCGCATGATAAACCAGAATCCGTACGGCCACCAGCCCACCATTGCGATGGCTGACAGTGCAACCAGATCTTCAAGCATTGGGTACATGCAATTCACTAAATAGTAAGGCCACAACACCCTAAGCCCACAAGAATCTGGTTTGAGCACTGCCCACCCCGACAGGAAAACGGACCGGTAACCATCCAGCCAACAATCCGTCCCATACCCGGGGGACGCCACAGCCACGTTTATCTGGCACCAGGATGATGTATCCACCCAAAAAGGGTGGCACAATGTGTCCCGAAGCCAAAATCCGTGTTGCACCGTCGCATCTGTGTTCATCTCAGTGAAGGTCCCCAAGGCCGGTAGGATGTTGGCAGCCTTGGATCATCCCAACACCGAGATCCGGTGGATGTAGTACACCGCGAGGGGAGGTAATCAAGGTTCCTTTCAGTATACGACATCATCCTACTTTGCCCCGAGCTGACAGACCACCTCCCCCTAATATACCATAGGAGCGCCCCCCCTCCCAGGAGTATGGGGGATTTTTGGGACTGCTGAGCGCACTATTTGGGAGAAGCCCAAAAAGTGGTATTTTTCTGGTTTTGCCGCGCCAAGCCTCCAAAACGGGTGGGTTATCTAGTTTCAACTTGGGTTCCCAGACTTCCCATATTCTTTCCGGAGGCCTCCTGCTGTGTACAGTACGGCATCCCTGGACCCGAGTTCCTGAGATCCCGACTTTCCCGATTTCGACCCAGGAGGCCATCCATGCATTCCAAAACCTTCAAAATGCACCGTCCGAATGATTATTCAGCCAAGGTCCCGTCGGGCCACCGGGGATCCCAGTTAGTGAGTTTTACCGACTTTCCCAACTTTCCTCATTTCGACCCAGATGGCCATCCACGCATGAAAAACCATCAAGTTTTACCATCCGAACGTGTGTTCCGTTGAGGTCCGTCCGCCCCCAGGACACATGTTCACGAGTTTTCCCATCTCTCAGCCACCGGAACACGTCTCTCCGAGACAAGGTGGGAGCACCGTGTTTCCCGTATCCGACAGTTTCACACCCATCAGCAAACAGCTTTACATGACCAGCAGCATCTCAGCCGCTGGAACACGTCTCACAGAAGCCAAGGTGGGTGCACCGTGTTTCCTGTATCCGACAGTTTCACGCCCATTCCGCAACAGCTTGAAATGTACCAGCAGCCTGTCAGCCGCCGGAACACGTCTCACCGAAGACAAAGGTGGGTGCTCCATGTTTCCCGTATCCCACAGTTTCGCACCCATTCGTCAACAGCTTGAAATGACCAGCAGCCTCTCAGCCACCAGAACACGTCTCACCGAAGACACGGAGGGTGCACCGTGTTTCCCGTATCCGACAGTTTCGCGCCCATTCGCCAACAGCTTGAAATGTACCAGCAGCCTGTCAGCGGCCAGAACACGTCTCACCGAAGACACGGAGGGTGCACCGTGTTTCCCGTATCCGACAGTTTCGCGCCCATTCGCCAACAGCTTGAAATGTACCAGCAGCCTGTCAGCCACCAGAACACGTCTCACCGAAGACACGGTGGGTGCACCGTGTTTTCCATATCCCACAGTTTCGCAACCATTCACTTACAGCTTGAAATGACCGGCAGTCTCTAAGACACCGGAACACATCTCACCGAAGACACATGGATGCACCATGTTTCCCATTTCCGACAGTTTCGCACCCATCAGCCAACAGCTTGACATGACCAGCAGCCTCTCAGCCGCCAGAACGCATCTCACCGAAGACAAGGTGGGTGCACGAAGTTTCACGTATCAAACAGTATCACACCGCATCACCATCAGCTTGAAATGACCAGCAGCCTCTCAGCCACCGGAACACGTCTCTCCAAAGACAAGGCGGGTGCACCGTGTGTCCCATATCCAACAGTTTCACACCCATTCGCCAACAGCTTGAAATGTACCAGCAGCCTGTCAGCCACCGGAACACGTCTCACCAAAGACACAGTGGGTGTTTCACGTATCCAACAGTATCACACCACTTCGCAAGCAGCTTGAAATGACCAGCAGCCTCTCAGCCACCTGAACACATCTCACCGAAGACACGTGGGTGCACCGTGTTTCCCATATCCGACAGTTTCACACCCATCAGCCAATAGCTTGACATGACCAGCAGCCTCTCAGCCGCCAGAACACGTCTCACCGAAGCCACGACAGGTGCACCGTGTTTCCCGTATCCAACAGTTTCGCGCCCATTCGCCAACAGCTTGAAATGTACCAGCAGCCTGTCAGCCACCAGAACACATCTCACCGATGACACCATGGGTGCACCGTGTTTCCCGTATCCGACAGTTTCACGCCCGTTCGCCAACAGCTTGAAATGTACCAGCAGCCTGTCGGCCACCTGAACACGTCTCACCGAAGACACGTGGATGCACCGTGTTTCCCGTTTCCGACAGTTTCGCACCCATCAGCCAACAGCCTGACATGACCAGCAGCCTCTCAGCCGCCAGAACACATCTCACCGAAGACATGGTGGGTGCACGATGTTTCACATATCCAACAGTATCACACCGCTTCGCCAACAGCTTGAAATGACCAGCAGCCTCTCAGCCACCGGAACACATCTCTCCGAAGACAAGGAGGGTGCACCGTGTGTCCCGTATCCGACAGTTTTGCACCCATTCGCCAACAGCTTGAAATGACCAGCAGCCTCTCAGCCACCAGAACACGTCTCACCGAAGACACGGAGGGTGCGCCGTGTTTCCCATATCGGACAGTTTCGCGCCCATTCGCCAACAGCTTGAAATGTACCAGCAGCCTGTCAGCCGCCACAACACATCTCACCGAAGACACGGTGGGTGCACCGTAATACCCGTATCGGTCCATACCATCGCATGATAAACCAGAATCCGTACGGCCACCAGCCCACCATTGCGATGGCTGACAGTGCAACCAGATCTTCAAGCATTGGGTACATGCAATTCACTAAATAGTAAGGCCACAACACCCTAAGCCCACAAGAATCTGGTTTGAGCACTGCCCACCCCGACAGGAAAACGGACCGGTAACCATCCAGCCAACAATCCGTCCCATACCCGGGGGACGCCACAGCCACGTTTATCTGGCACCAGGATGATGTATCCACCCAAAAAGGGTGGCACAATGTGTCCCGAAGCCAAAATCCGTGTTGCACCGTCGCATCTGTGTTCATCTCAGTGAAGGTCCCCAAGGCCGGTAGGATGTTGGCAGCCTTGGATCATCCCAACACCGAGATCCGGTGGATGTAGTACACCGCGAGGGGAGGTAATCAAGGTTCCTTTCAGTATCCGACATCATCCTACTTTGCCCCGAGCTGACAGACCACCTCCCCCTAATATACCTTAGGAGCGCCCCC
>JASWHV010000264.1:32500-37500 GCA_030760725.1 Neostapfia colusana | reverse complement strand
CCGGCAGCCTCTCAGCCACCTGAACACATCTCACCGAAGACACGTGGGTGCACCGTGTTTCCCATATCCGACAGTTTCACACCCATCAGCCAATAGCTTGACATGACCAGCAGCCTCTCAGCCGCCAGAACACGTCTCACCAAAGCCACGACAGGTGCACCGTGTTTCCCGTATCCAACAGTTTCGCGCCCATTCGCCAACAGCTTGAAATGTACCAGCAGCCTGTCAGCCACCAGAACACATCTCACCGATGACACCATGGGTGCACCGTGTTTCCCGTATCCGACAGTTTCGCGCCCGTTCGCCAACAGCTTGAAATGTACCAGCAGCCTGTCGGCCACCTGAACACGTCTCACCGAAGACACGTGGATGCACCGTGTTTCCCGTTTCCGACAGTTTCGCACCCATCAGCCAACAGCCTGACATGACCAGCAGCCTCTCAGCCGCCAGAACACATCTCACCGAAGACATGGTGGGTGCACGATGTTTCACATATCCAACAGTATCACACCGCTTCGCCAACAGCTTGAAATGACCAGCAGCCTCTCAGCCACCGGAACACATCTCTCCGAAGACAAGGAGGGTGCACCGTGTGTCCCGTATCCGACAGTTTCACACCCATTCGCCAACAGCTTGAAATGACCAGCAGCCTCTCAGCCACCAGAACACGTCTCACCGAAGACACGGAGGGTGCGCCGTGTTTCCCATATCGGACAGTTTCGCGCCCATTCGCCAACAGCTTGAAATGTACCAGCAGCCTGTCAGCCGCCAGAACACATCTCACCGAAGACACGGTGGGTGCACCGTAATACCCGTATCGGTCCATACCATCGCATGATAAACCAGAATCCGTACGGCCACCAGCCCACCATTGCGATGGCTGACAGTGCAGCCAGATCTTCAAGCATTGGGTACAATTCACTAAATAGTAAGGCCACAACACCCTAAGCCCACAAGAATCTGGTTTGAGCACTGCCCACCCCGACAGGAAAACGGACCGGTAACCATCCAGCCAACAATCCGTCCCATACCCGGGGGACGCCACAGCCACGTTTATCTGGCACCAGGATGATGTATCCACCCAAAAAGGGTGCCACAATGTGTCCCAAAGCCAAAATCCGTGTTGCACCGTCGCATCTGTGTTCATCTCAGTGAAGGTCCCCAAGGCCGGTAGGATGTTGGCAGCCTTGGATCATCCCAACACCGAGATCCGGTGGATGTAGTACACCGCGAGGGGAGGTAATCAAGGTTCCTTTCAGTATCCGACATCATCCTACTTTGCCCCGAGCTGACAGACCACCTCCCCCTAATATACCTTAGGAGCGCCCCCCCTCCCAGGAGTATGGGGGATTTTTGGGACTGCTGAGCGCACTATTTGGGAGAAGCCCAAAAAGTGGTATTTTTCTGGTTTTGCCGCGCCAAGCCTCCAAAACGGGTTGGTTATCTAGTTTCAACTTGGGTTCCCAGACTTCCCGTATTCTTTCCGGAGGCCTCCTGCTGTGTACAGTACGGCATCCCTGGACCCGAGTTCCTGAGATCCCGACTTTCCCGATTTCGACCCAGGAGGCCATCCATGCATTCCAAAACCTTCAAAATGCACCGTCCGAATGATTATTCAGCCAAGGTCCCGTCGGGCCACCGGGGATCCCAGTTAGTGAGTTTTACCGACTTTCCCAACTTTCCTCATTTCGACCCAGATGGCCATCCACGCATGAAAAACCATCAAGTTTTACCATCCGAACGTGTGTTCCGTTGAGGTCCGTCCGCCCCCGGGACACATGTTCACGAGTTTTCCCATCTCTCAGCCACCGGAACACGTCTCTCCGAGACAAGGTGGGAGCACCGTGTTTCCCGTATCCGACAGTTTCACACCCATCAGCAAACAGCTTTACATGACCAGCAGCATCTCAGCCGCTGGAACACGTCTCACAGAAGACGAGGGTGGGTGCACCATGTGTCCCTTATCCGACAGTTTTGCACCCATTCGCCAACAGCTTGAAATGACCAGCAGCTTCTCAGCCACCGGAACACATCTCACCGAAGCCACGGCGGGTGCACCATGTTTACCGTATCCGACAGTTTTGCACCGATTCGCCAACAGCTTGAAATGACCAGCAGCCTCTCAGCCACCAGAACACGTCTCACCGAAGACACGGAGGGTGCACCGTGTTTCCCGTATCCGACAGTTTCGCGCCCATTCGCCAACAGCTTGAAATGTACCAGCAGCCTGTCAGCCACCAGAACACGTCTCACCGAAGACACGGTGGGTGCACCGTGTTTTCCATATCCCACAGTTTCGCAACCATTCACTTACAGCTTGAAATGACCGGCAGTCTCTAAGACACCGGAACACATCTCACCGAAGACACATGGATGCACCATGTTTCCCGTTTCCGACAGTTTCGCACCCATCAGCCAACAGCTTGACATAACCAGCAGCCTCTCAGCCGCCAGAACGCATCTCACCGAAGACAAGGTGGGTGCACGAAGTTTCACGTATCAAACAGTATCACACCACATCACCATCAGCTTGAAATGACCAGCAGCCTCTCAGCCACCGGAACACGTCTCTCCAAAGACAAGGCGGGTGCACCGTGTGTCCCATATCCAACAGTTTCACACCCATTCGCCAACAGCTTGAAATGTACCAGCAGCCTGTCAGCCACCGGAACACGTCTCACCAAAGACACAGTGGGTGTTTCACGTATCCAACAGTATCACACCACTTCGCAAGCAGCTTGAAATGACCGGCAGCCTCTCAGCCACCTGAACACATCTCACCGAAGACACGTGGGTGCACCGTGTTTCCCATATCCGACAGTTTCACACCCATCAGCCAATAGCTTGACATGACCAGCAGCCTCTCAGCCGCCAGAACACGTCTCACCGAAGCCACGACAGGTGCACCGTGTTTCCCGTATCCAACAGTTTCGCGCCCATTCGCCAACAGCTTGAAATGTACCAGCAGCCTGTCAGCCACCAGAACACATCTCACCGATGACACCATGGGTGCACCGTGTTTCCCGTATCTGACAGTTTCACGCCCGTTCGCCAACAGCTTGAAATGTACCAGCAGCCTGTCGGCCACCTGAACACGTCTCACCGAAGACACGTGGATGCACCGTGTTTCCCGTTTCCGACAGTTTCGCACCCATCAGCCAACAGCCTGACATGACCAGCAGCCTCTCAGCCGCCAGAACACATCTCACCGAAGACATGGTGGGTGCACGATGTTTCACATATCCAACAGTATCACACCGCTTCGCCAACAGCTTGAAATGACCAGCAGCCTCTCAGCCACCGGAACACATCTCTCCGAAGACAAGGAGGGTGCACCGTGTGTCCCGTATCCGACAGTTTCGCACCCATTCGCCAACAGCTTGAAATGACCAGCAGCCTCTCAGCCACCAGAACACGTCTCACCGAAGACACGGAGGGTGCGCCGTGTTTCCCATATCGGACAGTTTCGCGCCCAATCGCCAACAGCTTGAAATGTACCAGCAGCCTGTCAGCCGCCAGAACACATCTCACCGAAGACACGGTGGGTGCACCGTAATACCCGTATCGGTCCATACCATCGCATGATAAACCAGAATCCGTACGGCCACCAGCCCACCATTGCGATGGCTGACAGTGCAACCAGATCTTCAAGCATTGGGTACATGCAATTCACTAAATAGTAAGGCCACAACACCCTAAGCCCACAAGAATCTGGTTTGAGCACTGCCCACCCCGACAGGAAAACGGACCGGTAACCATCCAGCCAACAATCCGTCCCATACCCGGGGGACGCCACAGCCACGTTTATCTGGCACCAGGATGATGTATCCACCCAAAAAGGGTGGCACAATGTGTCCCGAAGCCAAAATCCGTGTTGCACCGTCGCATCTGTGTTCATCTCAGTGAAGGTCCCCAAGGCCGGTAGGATGTTGGCAGCCTTGGATCATCCCAACACCGAGATCCGGTGGATGTAGTACACCGCGAGGGGAGGTAATCAAGGTTCCTTTCAGTATCCGACATCATCCTACTTTGCCCCGAGCTGACAGACCACCTCCCCCTAATATACCTTAGGAGCGCCCCCCCTCCCAGGAGTATGGGGGATTTTTGGGACTGCTGAGCGCACTATTTGGGAGAAGCCCAAAAAGTGGTATTTTTCTGGTTTTGCCGCGCCAAGCCTCCAAAACGGGTGGGTTATCTAGTTTCAACTTGGGTTCCCAGACTTCCCGTATTCTTTCCGGAGGCCTCCTGCTGTGTACAGTACGGCATCCCTGGACCCGAGTTCCTGAGATCCCGACTTTCCCGATTTCGACCCAGGAGGCCATCCATGCATTCCAAAACCTTCAAAATGCACCGTCCGAATGATTATTCAGCCAAGGTCCCGTCGGGCCACCGGGGATCCCAGTTAGTGAGTTTTACCGACTTTCCCAACTTTCCTCATTTCGACCCAGATGGCCATCCACGCATGAAAAACCATCAAGTTTTACCATCCGAACGTGTGTTCCGTTGAGGTCCGTCCGCCCCCGGGACACATGTTCACGAGTTTTCCCATCTCTCAGCCACCGGAACACGTCTCTCCGAGACAAGGTGGGAGCACCGTGTTTCCCGTATCCGACAGTTTCACACCCATCAGCAAACAGCTTTACATGACCAGCAGCATCTCAGCCGCTGGAACACGTCTCACAGAAGCCAAGGTGGGTGCACCGTGTTTCCTGTATCCGACAGTTTCACGCCCATTCCGCAACAGCTTGAAATGTACCAGCAGCCTGTCAGCCGCCGGAACACGTCTCACCGAAGACAAAGGTGGGTGCTCCATGTTTCCCGTATCCCACAGTTTCGCACCCATTCGTCAACAGCTTGAAATGACCAGCAGCCTCTCAGCCACCAGAACACGTCTCACCGAAGACACGGAGGGTGCACCGTGTTTCCCGTATCCGACAGTTTCACGCCCATTCGCCAACAGCTTGAAATGTACCAGCAGCCTGTCAGCGGCCAGAACACGT
>JASWHV010000264.1:10000-12500 GCA_030760725.1 Neostapfia colusana | reverse complement strand
ATTCGCCAACAGCTTGAAATGTACCAGCAGCCTGTCAGCCACCAGAACACGTCTCACTGAAGACACGGTGGGTGCACCGTGTTTTCCATATCCCACAGTTTCGCAACCATTCACTTACAGCTTGAAATGACCGGCAGTCTCTAAGACACCGGAACACATCTCACCGAAGACACATGGATGCACCATGTATCCCGTTTCCGACAGTTTCGCACCCATCAGCCAACAGCTTGACATGACCAGCAGCCTCTCAGCCGCCAGAACGCATCTCACCGAAGACAAGGTGGGTGCACGAAGTTTCACGTATCAAACAGTATCACACCGCATCACCATCAGCTTGAAATGACCAGCAGCCTCTCAGCCACCGGAACACGTCTCTCCAAAGACAAGGCGGGTGCACCGTGTGTCCCATATCCAACAGTTTCACACCCATTCGCCAACAGCTTGAAATGTACCAGCAGCCTGTCAGCCACCGGAACACGTCTCACCAAAGACACAGTGGGTGTTTCACGTATCCAACAGTATCACACCACTTCGCAAGCAGCTTGAAATGACCGGCAGCCTCTCAGCCACCTGAACACATCTCACCGAAGACACGTGGGTGCACCGTGTTTCCCATATCCGACAGTTTCACACCCATCAGCCAATAGCTTGACATGACCAGCAGCCTCTCAGCCGCCAGAACACGTCTCACCGAAGCCACGACAGGTGCACCGTGTTTCCCGTATCCAACAGTTTCGCGCCCATTCGCCAACAGCTTGAAATGTACCAGCAGCCTGTCAGCCACCAGAACACATCTCACCGATGACACCATGGGTGCACCGTGTTTCCCGTATCCGACAGTTTCGCGCCCGTTCGCCAACAGCTTGAAATGTACCAGCAGCCTGTCGGCCACCTGAACACGTCTCACCGAAGACACGTGGATGCACCGTGTTTCCCGTTTCCGACAGTTTCGCACCCATCAGCCAACAGCCTGACATGACCAGCAGCCTCTCAGCCGCCAGAACACATCTCACCGAAGACATGGTGGGTGCACGATGTTTCACATATCCAACAGTATCACACCGCTTCGCCAACAGCTTGAAATGACCAGCAGCCTCTCAGCCACCGGAACACATCTCTCCGAAGACAAGGAGGGTGCACCGTGTGTCCCGTATCCGACAGTTTCGCACCCATTCGCCAACAGCTTGAAATGACCAGCAGCCTCTCAGCCACCAGAACACGTCTCACCGAAGACACGGAGGGTGCGCCGTGTTTCCCATATCGGACAGTTTCGCGCCCATTCGCCAACAGCTTGAAATGTACCAGCAGCCTGTCAGCCGCCAGAACACATCTCACCGAAGACACGGTGGGTGCACCGTAATACCCGTATCGGTCCATACCATCGCATGATAAACCAGAATCCGTACGGCCACCAGCCCACCATTGCGATGGCTGACAGTGCAACCAGATCTTCAAGCATTGGGTACATGCAATTCACTAAATAGTAAGGCCACAACACCCTAAGCCCACAAGAATCTGGTTTGAGCACTGCCCACCCCGACAGGAAAACGGACCGGTAACCATCCAGCCAACAATCCGTCCCATACCCGGGGGACGCCACAGCCACGTTTATCTGGCACCAGGATGATGTATCCACCCAAAAAGGGTGGCACAATGTGTCCCGAAGCCAAAATCCGTGTTGCACCGTCGCATCTGTGTTCATCTCAGTGAAGGTCCCCAAGGCCGGTAGGATGTTGGCAGCCTTGGATCATCCCAACACCGAGATCCGGTGGATGTAGTACACCGCGAGGGGAGGTAATCAAGGTTCCTTTCAGTATCCGACATCATCCTACTTTGCCCCGAGCTGACAGACCACCTCCCCCTAATATACCTTAGGAGCGCCCCCCCTCCCAGGAGTATGGGGGATTTTTGGGACTGCTGAGCGCACTATTTGGGAGAAGCCCAAAAAGTGGTATTTTTCTGGTTTTGCCGCGCCAAGCCTCCAAAACGGGTGGGTTATCTAGTTTCAACTTGGGTTCCCAGACTTCCCGTATTCTTTCCGGAGGCCTCCTGCTGTGTACAGTACGGCATCCCTGGACCCGAGTTCCTGAGATCCCGACTTTCCCGATTTCGACCCAGGAGGCCATCCATGCATTCCAAAACCTTCAAAATGCACCGTCCGAATGATTATTCAGCCAAGGTCCCGTCGGGCCACCGGGGATCCCAGTTAGTGAGTTTTACCGACTTTCCCAACTTTCCTCATTTCGACCCAGATGGCCATCCACGCATGAAAAACCATCAAGTTTTACCATCCGAACGTGTGTTCCGTTGAGGTCCGTCCGCCCCCGGGACACATGTTCACGAGTTTTCCCATCTCTCAGCCACCGGAACACGTCTCTCCGAGACAAGGTGGGAGCACCGTGTTTCCCGTATCCGACAGTTTCACACCCATCAGCAAACAGCTTTACATGACCAGCAGCATCTCAGCCGCTGGAACACGTCTCACAGAAGCCAAGGTGGG
>JASWHV010000263.1:0-137034 GCA_030760725.1 Neostapfia colusana | reverse complement strand
GAACCTATCTGAACTTCAGCTCTGCCTATCATCCCCAAACTGACGGGCAGACGGAGAGAACCAATCAGATCCTTGAAGATATGTTAAGGGTATGTGCACTCAAAAACAATAGGAGTTGGGACAAGAACTTACCGTATGCGGAGTTTTCCTATAACAACAGTTATCAAGCTAGTATGAAGATGTCACCGTTTGAAGCTTTGTATGGAAGGAAGTGCAGAACTCCCTTATTTTGGAACCAAACAGGAGAAAGTAAAGTGTTTGGTCCAGAAGTGCTACAAGAAGCCGAGGCAAAGGTGAGGGAGATTCGCAACAACTTGAGGATAGCACAAACACGCCAGAAGAGCTATGCCGATGTACGAAGAAGAGAGCTCGTTTTCAACGTGGGAGACTATGTTTATCTCAAGGTGTCCCCTATCAGAGGACTTCGTCGGTTCAAGGTGAAAGGGAAGTTGTCACCTCGATACATCGGACCCTTTCAGGTTTTGGAAAGGAAAGGCGAAGTGGCGTACCAACTAGAGTTACCGGTTCATCTATCGGATGTGCACGATGTATTCCATGTGTCACAACTCAAGAAATGTCTAAGGACGCCTGAAGAGGTGTTACCCATGAATGAAGTGGATGTACCTGAGGATTTGTCTTATGCCGAGCAACCATACAAGATTTTGGAGACAATGGAACGCCTCACCAGAAATAAAAGAATCCGGATGTGCAAGGTGCAGTGGAAGCATCACTCAGAAGAGGGAGCCACCTGGGAACGGGAAGATGAGCTCAAGGCACAATTTCCGGAATTGTTTTCTTAGAAACACCAATCTCGAGGACGAGATTTCTTTTAAGGGGGTAGAGCTGTAACACCCCAAAATTTTGATTCAAAACACTAAATCATGTTAAGAGGGGAATTTAAAAATTTTTGGACGTGTTGCATGTTTTGCAAAAATTCAAATTCAAACTGGAATTCAAATTAAACTCAAATCAGAAAAGAAATGGAAAAAAGAAAAAGAGAAAACAGAAAAAACCGGCCAGTGGGCCGAAACCCGCCAGCCGGCCCAATTTCCCCCGCGCCAGCCCGCAGCCGCGCGCCCGCGCTCTCTCACACAGACAGGTGGGACCCACCTGTCATCCCCAACCTCGCTCGCGCCGACCCCGGACTCTCTCCCGCGCGCGCGCGATCGTAACCGACCGGAATTCCGCGTCCCTCAGCCCGAATTCTGGTCCCAGAAGACTCAAACTCGATCACAACCGACCCACCGCCCTCCCCCGGCTATAAAAACCCCAGCTCCGATCGGTTTTTCCCACGCGATCGCCGATTTTTACTCCGGTGAGAACCGAGAATTCTCCGGTGAATTCTAGCCGATCTAAGCTCGGAAACTCCGATCTAACTCGCTGGTCTTGATCCACCGCCTCCGGGGAACCTTGCAGGTGCAGAAAACTCGGTGACTTGCGGTGTAAACACAGCGCCGACGAGCTTCGCCGTGGTTTTGCCTCGGACCTCGCCGCCGATCACCTCCCAGGACCCTCGAGCTCAAGAAAACCCCCGAGGTGAGATCCCTGACCTCCCCTCTACCGATCTATGCCATAAGATCACAGTTCTAGGCAGAATTCTCGAGGATCCAAAACTTTCCGGCGAGATCGCCGCTTCCCGCCGCCGTGCGCCGCCGGCAGCGCCGCCCGCGCTCGATCAGAGCGACGTGGCCGCTTGTGCGCCGTTTATTTTAAATCGCACAGTAGACTTTAAAACCGCGTACCGGTTCGATGTTATAATCTCAGCCGTCGGTTTAAAATCGGACGGTCCACGTCAGCCCCGCGTTATAAAGACTGGAATTCTTACGTGCTACCCCCTGGGGTTCTCGGGAAATAAGAGCTAGCCCCGGAAACTTCTGGTCTAGCCCCTGGAACTCCAGAAAATCATGTAAATTCATTTAAAAATCAGTTTTAGCTCCTGGACTTAATAAAAATTAGGAAAAACACCTCTGATAAGTGTAGCTAGACCCCTGGAAATTATGAAAATAATATTATAGACCCTGTAATGGGGTGAGTTCATTATTTTAGCCCTGTTTAGTATTTAATTTAGAAAATTGAATATGTAACTAGTGTTTAAAAAATTTAAAAAGTGGGACAAACATAATTGTCAAAATTAATTAAAAACTTTCTCAGTACTTAGAAAACCTTGGAGTGAGATAAAACTATATTTTGGGCTGAAATGAATCTGTTTCATTTATTATTCACATTTAATAGTATAGGGACACATTTTTAAGTAAGGAATAGCTATAGAAAAATGGGGAAAATAATTATGAAATAGTTTACATCAGAGGCCAAGGTCAAAATATGTTATTAAATTATTTAGGACCAGAACCTATACTGTTTAGATGATGTGTATTACTAATTTCATAATAAAATACACAATTATGCATAGGAATATAAATCTGAAAATATAGCAACTAGTAAATGATAAATGGAGTTTTTAAAATCCAAAGAGTTCAGTTTAGGGTTGGTAGAAATTATGAAGGCACATATGGGGAAGAAAAATACTTTTCATACACACTTGGTAGTAAAAAGGTGTAGTAGTTGAATATAAGAAATTTATTGGAAACCCATATAAATAGTATGTAAGTATAAATGTGGACACAAAAGTAGGAATCATATACACATGGTTAAAAGTTCATGCAAGCCACAACTCAACACACATAAAGTAACCACAACACATATAATGGTAAAGAACTTTTATAAATATGAATGTGTGGTTTGTATGAAGTAGAAGTGTGAACTATGTCTTATGATTGTTGTTTTTCTTTTGCTATGTGTGATGGTATGAAGTAGAACCTGTTCAAGAGCAAGTTATCCCTTTCCAAGATCAGGACTACCCATTTCAAGAGCAGCAAGAAGGAGGCAAGTGTCCTTGACCACTTTGATCCTATGCTAGGATGTGTAGCTAGAATTAATTGCATTGTCAATTTAAATATGAAACCCATGTTAGGAAGTTTCCCTAGAATTGCATTACCTTATTTCCTTGTAGCTTGGGTTGGATTATTTTATCATGTCATTTAATATTATGCATATGCTTAGCCATGCTTAGAATGGGATAATTGGGATATGAGATCATCAGTTTATATTACCATACTCTTGAATGAGATATTGTGAGTTATGTAGAGGTAGGGATCAAGGCAAGTTGGATGTTTTGGTTGTGTGCTGGGTGCACGAGACTTGGGTTTGTGTTTAGTACTTGCCTGGATCCTAAGGACCGGTTCATGGAGCATGTAACCTGGCTTTACAGTGCCAACCACATGCTGAGATGGGGCAGCTTGGCCAATTAATTAGGTGTATCCCCGGCGTAGTATGGGTGTGTTGGATGGTGCGGGGAGTAGGTGTCAGCTGGACTACCATATGAACCGCAAGGCTCAAGAGGGGGCCACTGCAGCGGGGTTGGAGCCTCTTGTATGCTGTTAGGGGTGAAACCTCGGTGGGCCCACGCTCGTCGGGAATCCCTTTGTAAAGGCTTCGTAGTGATCTCCTGGCTACACACCTGGGAAGTGTGAATGTGGTTCGTAGCCACTGGCATAATGGAGGTTCTTTTAGTCCACTCGGCAACGGGGGATGAAATCACTACATGTGGGTACAGTGGTACAAACTCTGCAGAGTCAAAACTGTCATGACAGCCGTGCTCACGGTCAAGAGCGGCTTGAACTTATTCATGATTAGAGGATTGATGGTTTTGGAAGTTAAGCGGGGAGCTTAACATTGGAAATGATGTTATAGTTATTGGATTATGATGATGGGGTGGGAGATTGGGACCATTTCACCTGTGTAGTAATGTAGGTGCTTAACAAGCTAAGGTGATAGGTATTAATTGCATAGTGCTTTAACCATGAGTTCAACCTCTCTTTGTTCTAGCCATGCATGATATAATTTTCCCATACTTGCTGAGTACCATTGGTACTCAATCTTGCATATTTGTTGGTTTATATTGTTGCTCAGGTCAAGATAATGAGGTGGTGTATAATGACCAAGATTTTGGACCCGAGGAAGGTTTTTAGGTTCATGAAGACCCCCGGGCAACGCCTGTGATGGAGCCCTAAAGAATAATATTCTGCTGCTAGTTTATTTACTTGTGATGAACTTATTATTGTCCATCGAGACATTTACTATGTAAGACTTACTTATATTCGACACCTGGATTGTAATAAATGATACTTCACTATTTGTCATCACATGTATGAGAAAATGATCCTGGCATACATGTGATATTCACTTGGTTGTTCTTCGGAAAAACCGGGTGTGACAGAGGTGGTATCAGAGCCAAGGTTGCCCGTAGGAACGTGGACCTAGGTAGAAATTGACTTATTTAAGGGCCCTATTTTCTTAAAAAACTATTTTCCAAGGTGTGGGTTGAAAAGTGTTATTTAAAGAGTTATTTTCTTCATCTTACCCCAACTTTCATTCAAAATAGGATTTTTGTTTGAGATTTTATCTAACCTAATTTTAAATTCTTTTTGTTTTAGATGGTTCGCATGATTCGCACCGCTCGCAAGTCCACAGGAGGGAGAGTTCCCGTGGTTGCCCTTGCCGAAAGAGAGGAGAGTCGTCCAGTGACGTACCTATCCTATGGATTGGCAGTAGGAGGCTTGTTGCGCCGTCTTCGGCGTATGCTCGAAGCCGCCGGCAATACGGGCAAGCTAATCATCCACTATAACTCCACCAGGACCATCCGTGAGAAGAGGGAAGAATGGAGTTCGGAGATGAGGATTATACATGAGAATCAGCTGCTTAAGATTCACCACTCTCCAGCTTGTCGAGCAACACAAGTTGACGCGGAGAAAGATGTCACCTGGGAGGCCATCACCTGCCAGAGTCACATCTATCGTCGCCACTTGGACAAAACTGAGTACATGTATGTCCTCCAACGTGAGAGTGGTACCACGGAGTACAAGTACCCACCGGTGCAACAAGGGACTTCCCATGAGCATATGGACTTGTGCTTGAAGGATGCTGCTATGCTTAGCACTCGACTGCAGGAGTGCCAACAAGAGCTTCAGGATGTCCGAGACACCCTGAAGGAAACGGAGGCGTTGCTGCGAGCTTGCTTAAAGGCGAGAGAAAGAGGAGATGGGAATGAACTGTGTGTCACCGTGAATGATACATGGACTCCTGACTCCCCGGATCGCCGAGCGATCAGGCGTCGTCGCACTTCTCCACCAGCAGCCTCCCCACCCAAAGCAGAGTCAGAAGGTAGCCGAAATGAGGAGGAAGATCCCGAGGAGCCAGCTCAAGAGAACGAGTAGTGTAGAGTCTTTCCCTTAGCTAGCAAGAGGTCGAGTAGTCGAGTCGTTACGTAGTTAATGGTGTGATAATGCTTGGTGTGTGACGTGAGTTGTGGAAGCCATGAGCAATTGTCCACAGCCTCGTCTTCAGATTGTTTTGCTTTGGTGTGTGAACCCACAGGAAATAATAGTGCATTTATTTGGTATGAGATATGAACCCTCGTAAAAGTATAACAAAGCCTCAACACTTCAAAGTACAAACAAATGAAAGTAGTAAGATGATACTAAATGATTTCAAATTGACATTGGTTGATTCTGCCAGATGGCCGGAAGAGGAAAAGGACGTGCTGCCAACCCCGCCAACAACAACGATGAGGCATGCAACCCTCATCTTTCTGGAGGCCAGGACCGGGGTGGTCGCCGTGAAGAAGTTGATCCTCTCCACCAAATGCTGGAGAATCAAAATCAGCTCATCCAGAACTTGACTCAAGTGGTGGCCAACTTGCATCAAGTTCCACCTCCACAAGCGGCACCACGCCAACCAAGGTTGAGTGAGTTTCTAGGAACTCAACCTCCAAAGTTTGCGAGTGCTGCTGAACCTCTGGAGGCAGATGATTGGCTGAAGACCATTGAAAGTAAGATGAGGATTATACAATGCCAAGGGTATGAGAGGGTGCTGTTTGCCTCTCATCAATTGCATGGACCTGCTGCTGATTGGTGGACCGCCTACGTGGCCGCCCATCATGACCCTGAGAACATCACTTGGGAAGAGTTCAAGCGTAGCTTCCGCAACCATTACATCCCAAGAGGTGAACTCAAAAACAAGAGGAAGGAGTTTTTGGGACTGCAGCAGGGAAACATGACGGTGAGGGAATACCTCACTAAATTTACTCAACTATCCCGTTATGCTCCACGAGACATAGAGACTGATGAGCAGAAACAAGATTGTTTTGTGGAAGGACTTACCGCAGAGATGCAGTGTGCAATGTCCTCAAATGAGTATGAAAGCTTCCAAAAGATGGTGGACAGAGCATTTGTGGTAGAAAGGAAGCTAAAGGCCCTGGAAAATGAGAATAAGAGGAAGGCCGGGTGGTCACATCAAGCCTCAGGGAGCAACACCCGCCCATGTATGATGCAGCAACCCACGGGGCAGACGAGCCGTGCTGCGGTACCCTATTCAGCACCAAGAGGGTACAACCCAAACTACAGGCCTCCCGCAGCACCAGTGCAGCCGCAACGTCAGTTTGTGCAGCAGCCTCGCCCCGCATATCCACCTCGACCAGCAGTGCAAGGACCCCCAAACCAACCCCAAGACAACAAAGGCCAAGCATCTAAGATTGGGGTGCAATGTTTTAGTTGCGGAGAAGTGGGGCACTACACCCATAAGTGTCCAAAGAAGAAGCCCCCGCAGCCACAGCAGCAGAATGTAATGAGAGGACGGGTGAACCACGTCACTATGGAGGAAGCACAAGAGGCCCCCGACGTGGTACTTGGTAAGTTTCCTGCCAATTTACATCTTGCAACTCTGCTGTTTGATTCTGGTGCTACCCACTCGTTCATTGCTCAAGGGTTTGTTAAGAAGCATGACCTAGCAACCACACAAATGAACCATATGCTAGCCGTAAACTCTCCAGGTGGAGAAATAAGGACAAGACAAGTGTGTCCCAAAGTGAACCTAGACATTAATGGGGTAGTATTTACTGCTAACCTCATAGTGATAGATTCACAAGGGATAGATATTATTTTGGGTATGGATTGGTTGACCAAACGTAAAGGAATCATCCATTGTTCGACCAGAACGGTGGAGCTAACTCACCCCAGTGGCACCAGAGTAAAGTTCATAACGATACACGAGCCTAGGAGGGACATTAAATTAAATCAAGTGGAGGTGAAAGTTGAGGAAATCATGACTATCAGGGAATATCCAGATGTTTTTCCGGAGGAGTTGCCAGGTATGCCTCCCGACCGTGACGTGGAATTCGCAATTGAGCTAGTACCGGGAACAGCCCCGATATACAAGAGACCTTATCGAATGGACTCCAAGCAGCTAGAAGAGCTCAAGGATCATTTGAGAGAATTGACGGAGAAGGGGTATATTCGCCCTAGTTCCTCACCATGGGGAGCTCCGGTGATATTTGTGCCCAAGAAAGACGGAACCCAAAGGTTATACGTGGATTACCGTGCCTTGAATGAGGTAACCATCAAGAACAAGTACCCATTACCCCGCATTGAAGACTTGTTTGATCAGTTGAGGGGAGCTTGTGTGTTCTCGAAAATTGATCTCAGGTCGGGATACCACCAACTCAAGATAAGGCAATCTGATATTCCCAAGATAGCTTTCGTATCTCGGTACGGACTGTATGAATACACTGTCATGCCTTTCGGGCTAACCAATGCCCCGGCATATTTCATGTACCTCATGAACAAGGTATTCATGAAATATCTGGACAAATTTGTGGTGGTTTTCATAGATTATATTCTCGTCTTCTCCAAAGATGAAGAAGAACATGAGAAACATCTAAGGTTGGTGTTACAGAGGCTGAGAGAACACCAACTATATGCCAAGTTGAGCAAGTGTGAGTTTTGGCTGAAGAGAGTTCCCTTTTTAGGACATATAATTTCGGAGGGAGGAATCTCCGTAGATCCTGCCAAAATCGAGGATATCCAGAAGTGGAAGACCCCTGAAAATGTCGGGGAAGTTCGAAGCTTTTTGGGATTGGCTGGATACTATCGACGGTTTATTGAGGGATTCTCCAAGATCTCGAGACCTCCCACTAAACTGTTGGAGAAGGGAATCACATTTACCTGGACGCCACAGTGCGAGACGAGCTTTCAAGAGCTAAAGAAGAGATTGACAACAGCCCCAGTGTTGGTTATGCCAGATATGCAGAAGAATTTCACAGTGTACTGCGATGCCTCTGGAAATGGGTTGGGATGTGTTCTCATGCAAGAAGGACATGTCGTGGCATATGCATCCCGGCAGCTTCGGAAGCACGAGAAGAACTATCCTACACATGACCTAGAACTAGCTGCAGTGGTACACGCGTTGAAAATTTGGCGGCACTATTTGATGGGGAAGAGGACAGAGATATATATGGATCATAAGAGTTTGAAGTACATATTCACACAGCCAGATCTCAACCTCAGACAAAGGAGATGGTTAGAGCTAATCAATGACTTTGATGTGGGCATCAACTATCATCCCGGGAAAGCAAACGTCGTGGCCGATGCTTTGAGTCGGAAAGTGTAGGTCAATAAGTTGAGCTTGAAGGACATGCCTGCAGAATTGAAGGACGAGGTTATAAGGCTCAATCTATGTCTGGTAAATAGTGGTGAAGCCATCGCCATGGAAGTGAACTCCACACTCGAGCAAGACATACGCGAGGGCCAAAAGAATGATGAGAAGATACAAGAGATCAGACAGCTCATCAAGGAAAATAAAGCTCCTGGTTTTAGAGAGGATGAACAAGGAACGGTGTGGCACGGGAAAAGGATCTGTGTGCCAGAAGTAAAAGAGATCCGTGAATTAATTTTGAAGGAGTCTCACGATTCCGACTATTCCATTCATCCTGGGAGTACGAAGATGTACCAGGACCTCAAGAGCAGGTATTGGTGGTATGGCATGAAGCGAGATGTCGCAGAACATGTTGCCCTATGTGACACATGTCAGTTGGTGAAAGCAGAACATCAACGACTCGCGGGATTATTGCAACCACTCAAAGTGCCTGAATGGAAATGGGAAGAAATCAGCATGGATTTTGTCGTGGGATTGCCTAGGACCCAATCCGGGTATGATTCAATATGGGTCATTATTGATAGGCTAACCAAGGTAGCTCATTTCATCCCCGTGAAAGAAAGCTACAGCGGATCCAAATTGGCAGAATTGTACATGTCAAGGATCGTGTGTTACCATGGAGTGCCAAAGAAGATAGTGTCGGACCGAGGGACACAGTTCACCTCGAGGTTTTGGCAGAAGTTGCATGAAACCATGGGAACCTATCTGAACTTCAGCTCTGCCTATCATCCCCAAACTGACGGGCAGACGGAGAGAACCAATCAGATCCTTGAAGATATGTTAAGGGTATGTGCACTCAAAAACAATAGGAGTTGGGACAAGAACTTACCGTATGCGGAGTTTTCCTATAACAACAGTTATCAAGCTAGTATGAAGATGTCACCGTTTGAAGCTTTGTATGGAAGGAAGTGCAGAACTCCCTTATTTTGGAACCAAACAGGAGAAAGTAAAGTGTTTGGTCCAGAAGTGCTACAAGAAGCCGAGGCAAAGGTGAGGGAGATTCGCAACAACTTGAGGATAGCACAAACACGCCAGAAGAGCTATGCCGATGTACGAAGAAGAGAGCTCGTTTTCAACGTGGGAGACTATGTTTATCTCAAGGTGTCCCCTATCAGAGGACTTCGTCGGTTCAAGGTGAAAGGGAAGTTGTCACCTCGATACATCGGACCCTTTCAGGTTTTGGAAAGGAAAGGCGAAGTGGCGTACCAACTAGAGTTACCGGTTCATCTATCGGATGTGCACGATGTATTCCATGTGTCACAACTCAAGAAATGTCTAAGGACGCCTGAAGAGGTGTTACCCATGAATGAAGTGGATGTACCTGAGGATTTGTCTTATGCCGAGCAACCATACAAGATTTTGGAGACAATGGAACGCCTCACCAGAAATAAAAGAATCCGGATGTGCAAGGTGCAGTGGAAGCATCACTCAGAAGAGGGAGCCACCTGGGAACGGGAAGATGAGCTCAAGGCACAATTTCCGGAATTGTTTTCTTAGAAACACCAATCTCGAGGACGAGATTTCTTTTAAGGGGGGTAGAGCTGTAACACCCCAAAATTTTGATTCAAAACACTAAATCATGTTAAGAGGGGAATTTAAAAATTTTTGGACGTGTTGCATGTTTTGCAAAAATTCAAATTCAAACTGGAATTCAAATTAAACTCAAATCAGAAAAGAAATGGAAAAAAGAAAAAGAGAAAACAGAAAAAACCGGCCAGTGGGCCGAAACCCGCCAGCCGGCCCAATTTCCCCCGCGCCAGCCCGCAGCCGCGCGCCCGCGCTCTCTCACACAGACAGGTGGGACCCACCTGTCATCCCCAACCTCGCTCGCGCCGACCCCGGACTCTCTCCCGCGCGCGCGCGATCGTAACCGACCGGAATTCCGCGTCCCTCAGCCCGAATTCTGGTCCCAGAAGACTCAAACTCGATCACAACCGACCCACCGCCCTCCCCCGGCTATAAAAACCCCAGCTCCGATCGGTTTTTCCCACGCGATCGCCGATTTTTACTCCGGTGAGAACCGAGAATTCTCCGGTGAATTCTAGCCGATCTAAGCTCGGAAACTCCGATCTAACTCGCTGGTCTTGATCCACCGCCTCCGGGGAACCTTGCAGGTGCAGAAAACTCGGTGACTTGCGGTGTAAACACAGCGCCGACGAGCTTCGCCGTGGTTTTGCCTCGGACCTCGCCGCCGATCACCTCCCAGGACCCTCGAGCTCAAGAAAACCCCCGAGGTGAGATCCCTGACCTCCCCTCTACCGATCTATGCCATAAGATCACAGTTCTAGGCAGAATTCTCGAGGATCCAAAACTTTCCGGCGAGATCGCCGCTTCCCGCCGCCGTGCGCCGCCGGCAGCGCCGCCCGCGCTCGATCAGAGCGACGTGGCCGCTTGTGCGCCGTTTATTTTAAATCGCACAGTAGACTTTAAAACCCCGCGTACCGGTTCGATGTTATAATCTCAGCCGTCGGTTTAAAATCGGACGGTCCACGTCAGCCCCGCGTTATAAAGACTGGAATTCTTACGTGCTACCCCCTGGGGTTCTCGGGAAATAAGAGCTAGCCCCGGAAACTTCTGGTCTAGCCCCTGGAACTCCAGAAAATCATGTAAATTCATTTAAAAATCAGTTTTAGCTCCTGGACTTAATAAAAATTAGGAAAAACACCTCTGATAAAAGTAGCTAGACCCCTGGAAATTATGAAAATAATATTATAGACCCTGTAATGGGGTGAGTTCATTATTTTAGCCCTGTTTAGTATTTAATTTAGAAAATTGAATATGTAACTAGTGTTTAAAAAATTTAAAAAGTGGGACAAACATAATTGTCAAAATTAATTAAAAACTTTCTCAGTACTTAGAAAACCTTGGAGTGAGATAAAACTATATTTTGGGCTGAAATGAATCTGTTTCATTTATTATTCACATTTAATAGTATAGGGACACATTTTTAAGTAAGGAATAGCTATAGAAAAATGGGGAAAATAATTATGAAATAGTTTACATCAGAGGCCAAGGTCAAAATATGTTATTAAATTATTTAGGACCAGAACCTATACTGTTTAGATGATGTGTATTACTAATTTCATAATAAAATACACAATTATGCATAGGAATATAAATCTGAAAATATAGCAACTAGTAAATGATAAATGGAGTTTTTAAAATCCAAAGAGTTCAGTTTAGGGTTGGTAGAAATTATGAAGGCACATATGGGGAAGAAAAATACTTTTCATACACACTTGGTAGTAAAAAGGTGTAGTAGTTGAATATAAGAAATTTATTGGAAACCCATATAAATAGTATGTAAGTATAAATGTGGACACAAAAGTAGGAATCATATACACATGGTTAAAAGTTCATGCAAGCCACAACTCAACACACATAAAGTAACCACAACACATATAATGGTAAAGAACTTTTATAAATATGAATGTGTGGTTTGTATGAAGTAGAAGTGTGAACTATGTCTTATGATTGTTGTTTTTCTTTTGCTATGTGTGATGGTATGAAGTAGAACCTGTTCAAGAGCAAGTTATCCCTTTCCAAGATCAGGACTACCCATTTCAAGAGCAGCAAGAAGGAGGCAAGTGTCCTTGACCACTTTGATCCTATGCTAGGATGTGTAGCTAGAATTAATTGCATTGTCAATTTAAATATGAAACCCATGTTAGGAAGTTTCCCTAGAATTGCATTACCTTATTTCCTTGTAGCTTGGGTTGGGATTTATTTTATCATGTCATTTAATATTATGCATATGCTTAGCCATGCTTAGAATGGGATAATTGGGATATGAGATCATCAGTTTATATTACCATACTCTTGAATGAGATATTGTGAGTTATGTAGAGGTAGGGATCAAGGCAAGTTGGATGTTTTGGTTGTGTGCTGGGTGCACGAGACTTGGGTTTGTGTTTAGTACTTGCCTGGATCCTAAGGACCGGTTCATGGAGCATGTAACCTGGCTTTACAGTGCCAACCACATGCTGAGATGGGGCAGCTTGGCCAATTAATTAGGTGTATCCCCGGCGTAGTATGGGTGTGTTGGATGGTGCGGGGAATAGGTGTCAGCTGGACTACCATATGAACCGCAAGGCTCAAGAGGGGGCCACTGCAGCGGGGTTGGAGCCTCTTGTATGCTGTTAGGGGTGAAACCTCAGTGGGCCCACGCTCGTCGGGAATCCCTTTGTAAAGGCTTCGTAGTGATCTCCTGGCTACACACCTGGGAAGTGTGAATGTGGTTCGTAGCCACTGGCATAATGGAGGTTCTTTTAGTCCACTCGGCAACGGGGGATGAAATCACTACATGTGGGTACAGTGGTACAAACTCTGCAGAGTCAAAACTGTCATGACAGCCGTGCTCACGGTCAAGAGCGGCTTGGACTTATTCATGATTAGAGGATTGATGGTTTTGGAAGTTAAGCGGGGAGCTTAACATTGGAAATGATGTTATGGTTATTGGATTATGATGATGGGGTGGGAGATTGGGACCATTTCACCTGTGTAGTAATGTAGGTGCTTAACAAGCTAAGGTGATAGGTATTAATTGCATAGTGCTTTAACCATGAGTTCAACCTCTCCTTGTTCTAGCCATGCATGATATAATTTTCCCATACTTGCTGAGTACCATTGGTACTCAACCTTGCATATTTGTTGGTTTATATTGTTGCTCAGGTCAAGATAATGAGGTGGTGTATAATGACCAAGATTTTGGACCCGAGGAAGGTTTTTAGGTTCATGAAGACCCCCGGGCAACGCCTGTGATGGAGCCCTAAAGAATAATATTCCGCTGCTAGTTTATTTACTTGTGATGAACTTATTATTGTCCATCGAGACATTTACTATGTAAGACTTACTTATATTCGACACCTGGCTTGTAATAAATGATACTTCACTATTTGTCATCACATGTATGAGAAAATGATCCTGGCATACATGTGATATTCACTTGGTTGTTCTTCGGAAAAACCGGGTGTGACACCATAGGCAGCAGCACCGGACCCGGGCTGTCCTCCAGACTCGGAGGTCGGCAGAGCGTGCCAGTTCCGCCCTTCAGCTGCTCTGGCGCACTTGTCCGCCAGGCTAAAGAGCTCCGAGACGTCGCGGACCTCTCTGGTCGCGAGCTTCTCAAGCATTTTCTCGTCCCGGACACCCTGTCGGAATGCCACCACCACAGAGGCACTTTGGATATGCGGGATGGTGTTGCGTACCTGAGAGAACCGCTGGATGAAAGAGCGCAGCGACTCCCCAGGTTGTTGCTTGATGGCGTGGAGGTCAAGCTCCGTGCCGGGACGGGTGTAGGAGCTGCCGAAGTTGGCGACGAACTGCCGGCAGAGCTCTCCCCAGGAGGTTATGGACCCCTGAGGTAGATTCATGAGCCAAGACCGAGCTGGGCCGGTCAAGGCGACGGGGAAGTAGTTGGCCATGACAGCCTCGTCCCCTCCTGCGGCAAGTACGGCGGTGGAGTAGATCTGGAGGAACTCCGCTGGGTTGACGCTACCGTCGTACTTCTCGGGCAGATGCGGGTGAAACTTGCGTGGCCACCTTGCAAAGCGAAGGTGGGGTGCAAGGGCCACACATCCTGCACCTGCTGCTGCAGGTACTGGCGCTGCGAACGCTTTGTTCGCACCTGGCACCACGTATCCCGGCATGGGCATGGCTGCACCATAGACCGGGGCCGCTTCTTGCGGCGCATATAGCTGTGGCATATGCTGCGCAGCATATGCCTGAGGCAGGGCTCGCGTGGCGAAGGCCTGCCCTTCTGGTTGTGTCGAGGCCGACGACATGCTGTCGCCAACCTCATGGTTGCGACGCCTTTCTCGGCATCGCTCGAGGTGCACCCGGGCGTCCTGGCCCAAGTGGCACCGTTCCAGTTCCCTTCGCAGGTCCGTTGACAGGAGCCTGGAGGAGCTGGAATCCGCCGTTAGCCCGTCAAACGTGGGTGTGCGCATCAGCGACACAGCCGGTTGTCCAGGGCGCCGTCCTCGCCGAAACCGAGGGTTCGCGGCGGCGACGACGAGGCGGTCCACCTCGCGGACCCATTGCTGGGTCGCTGAATGGGGCGCATCCCCCGCAGGTGGGTTGTGCAGTAGCGCTCTTGCTGCAGCTAGTGCACCTCCATGGTGTACGCTCAGCGCTGCAGAAGATCTCACACTGGTCGGGGCCTGCATAGCCGGAGTCGGCTGCTGGCTACCAGCTTGTGCCGACACACTCCGTCCTGAGTGTGTCGACATGTACTCCCCAGTGGTCACGGTTCGCCGTGAACGCGGAGGGGGAGAGTTTGCCGCTGAAGGAAGCTTGGTCATCTTCGTCGGCGGAAACTCGTCGCGCTACGAGAAAAGCCCCCTACCTGGCGCGCCAAATGTCGAAGTGTTCAGTCGACACTTCCCCCGGGCCTGCACTGGGCATCCCGCGGAGGTTCTTTTTTCGGTGGGGCTAGTCTCTAGCGGAGAGCTTGCGCAGATGGACGAGTTAGTAAGAGCTTGACACGGCGAGTTTTACGTGGTTCAGGCCGCCGGAGCGTAAAACCCTACGTCCACGGCGAGCTATGGAGTTCGCTGTATTGCTTGCTGCTCAGGCTCGGAGGCCTGAGCTTGGGGGTGAGTTACAGCTTGAGAGTGTATGGCTAGCGTATGAGTTGCAAAGTGCGAACCCTTGCTATCGTCGCCTACCCGAGCCTTTTATAGTCCAAGACTCGGGCGGCTTACAAGGGGAGCCGGGACCTGACAGGTGGTCCCGGGAAGATTGTCTATTATCTACCGTATCTGCAGTTATGCCGGTAGTTGTCTCTGGTCGAAGGCTTCTGAGTCTTCAACTTGCCGCCCTGCCCATGCCGCACGCTAGTCGTAGTGGTTGATGACGGCGCAGGCGGCATGGGATGTCTTGTCGTGGTGTTTATTGGCTGGCAGGTTCTGACACCGCGCGCCAGTCTGTGATGCGACTGGGCGCAACGGCACCTGACAGACGCGTGCTCCGCGTCTCTGCGTCTTGGGAAGACGCGGGCCTTGAATACCTTGTACGGGCAAGGTATGGGGCGCCTTTACGCCCGCTGCCTACCGCTCAGGGGCAGGCAGCACCGTTCTTCTGGCCACGCGGCGGGTCCGGAGCCCTTCTCTGAGGAGAGAAGGGCCCGGCCTGCGGGGCACGTGGAGCCTCCAGACCTCTCCCCGCGGAGGGGGAGGCCCGGCTTCTGTTGGCCACGTGGCGGGCCCGGAGCTCTCTTCTGAGGAGAGGGAGGTCCGGTCCCGCTGGACACGTGGCGCCTTCGGGCCTCTCTCCCGCGGAGGGGGAGGTCCGGCTTCTGCATGCCACGTGGCGGGCCTGGAGCTCTCCTCTGAGGAGAGGGAGGTCCGGCCCCGCCGGACGCGTGGCGCCTTTGGAGCTCTCCCTGAGGAGAAGAGCGAGTTCCTTAGGCATTTTACCCTGTGCGCGGGGGTACCCCATATCTCAGGTACCGACACCGGTAGTTGTCTCTGGCGAAGGCTTCCGAGTCTTCGTCCTGCCACCCTGCCCATGCCGCATGCTAGTCGTAGTGGTTGATGACGGCGGGGGCGGCAGGGGTTGTCTTGTCGCTGTGTTTATTGGCTGGCAGGTTCTGACACTGTGCGCCATTCTGTCATGTGACTAGGCGCAACGGCACCTGACAGAGGCGTGCTCCGCGTCTCCGCATCTTGGGAAGGCGCGGGCCTTGAATACCTTGTACGGGCAAGGTATGATGCGTCTTTACGCCCGCTGCCTACCGCTCAGGGGCAGGCAGCACTGTTCTGCTAGATACGTGGCAGGCCCGGAGCTCTCCTCTGAGGTGAGGGAGGTCCGGCCCCACAGGACACGTGGAGCCTTCGGACCTCTCCCCCGCGGAGGGGGGAGGTCCGGCTTCTGTCGGCCACGTGGCGGGTCCGGAGCTCTCCTCTGAGGAGGGGGAGGTCCGGCCCCGCGGGACACGTGGCACCTTCGGAGCTCTCCCTACGGAGGGGGGAGGTCTGGCTTCTGTAGGCCACGTGGTGAGCCTGGAGCTCTCCTCTGAGGAGAGGGAGGTCCGGCCCCACTGGACACGTGGCGTCTTCGGAGCTTTCCCTGCGGAGAAGGGCGAGATCCTTAGGCATTTTCCCCTGTGCGCGGGGGTACCCCATATCGCGGGTACCGACAGTGGCCCCTGGCCATTGGCAGGTACCTCAAGCGCGACCGTCTTCGGTAGGATAGCAAATGCCGACTAGGGATGAGAATGGGAAAAGAGAGCTGAGTGTATGGCGCATACACAGAAAGTGCGGTCATAAAAATTAATGCGTAATTAAATGAGCACAAGGGCAAGAGCAAAGCAGGATAGGTTTCTTTCCATATAAATATCCATAGGAGGAAGGTAGGCTAAACATGGAGGCAACGACCCGCTCCATTAAGAAGGGAAGCAAGACTCTACGCGCTTAGGGTCGGAACCAGGCCAAGCTGAATGTAGTCCTGGACCGTCCCCTAAGGCTTAGCTGCTCCGAGCGCTGTTCCTGGACTCTATGGAATCTATTACAGAAAGAAAAGGTACTGTCCTACTATTGCTCTAGGGATAGAACTTACGGAGGTGTTCTATGTTCCAAGGGTTCGGGAGCGGATCCCCATCCTCGGTGGAAAGACGTACGCACCCAGGGCGGCAAACTTTAGCGACTCAGAAGGGACCTTCCCAGCTGGGGGAGAGTTTGTCGGTCCGTTCGCGAGAAAGTATGCGCCGTAGCACCAGGTCGCCTTCTTGCAACTCCCGGACACGCACGGACCTTTGGTGGTAGCATCGGAGCATTTGCCGGTACCGTGCGTTGTGGAGCGCTGCGTGTAATCGAGCCTCGTCGACGAGGTCGATGTCTTCACGCCGGAGGTTGTCCTGTGTGGCTTCGTCGTAAGCTCAGACACGGAGAGACCCTATGGTGATCTCTGGGGGATATACCATGAAGAAGGGTATCTCTCCGGTGGCCCGGCTTTGGGATGTCCGGTTAGCCCACAGTGTGCTCGGAAGCTTGTCCACCCACTTGGTGCCATGCTTCTTCAAACCGGCATAGGTGCGAGTCTTGAAGCCCCGAAGAATCTCGGCGTTGGCCCTCTCGACTTGCCCATTGCTCTTTGGGTGAGCAACGGAGGCATAGCACACCTGGATGCCGAGGTCTTCGCAGTAGTCTTGGAATGCTGCGCTGGTGAACTGGGTCCCGTTGTCGGTGATGATTCTGTTCGGGACCCCGAACCGGCAGACGATCGACTTGATGAACTTTACTGCGGATTGCTTGTTGATGGTGATGACGGGTGTAGCTTACGGCCACTTGGTGAACTTGTCGATGGCGACATAGAGGTACCGGAATCCCCCGACGGCTTTGGGGAATGGTCCCAGGATGTCCAACCGCCATACGGCGAATGGCCACGAGGGCGGGATCATCTGAACCGCCTGAGCCGGTGTGTGGATCTGCTTGGCGTGGAACTGGCACGCCTTTCAGCTCTCGACCAGCTTGACGGCATCCTGGAGTGCTGTCGGCCAGTAGAAGCCATGCCGGAAGGCTTTACCGACGAGCGTGCATGAGGAAGAGTGACTCCCACATTCGCCTCCATGGATCTCAGCGAGCAAGTCACAGCCTTCACCTTGGATTATGCACCGCAATAGGACGTGGTTGGCGCCATGCCGGTAGAGATCCCCTTCTACCAGCGCGTACCTTTTAGCCATGCGCATGATCCGTTCAGCGGATATACGTTCATCAGGGAGGATGTTGTCTTTCAAATAGTCCCGGATCTCTGTAATCCATGCATCGGGTCTGACTTGAGCTTCTGGATCTTGAGCGCTGGGTTGCACGGAGTGAGACGGGCGCAGTACCGACTGAGACAGGGCTCAACTCTGATACCATGCTGACGCGGCCCGTCCAACCGAGACAGGCCACTCGCCCGGGAATCGCATTGGGTGGTGCCGTGTTGTGCGGCACCCAACAGCACACATATGAGGAACAATGTATTACATAAAACAATAGCGGAAGCTTACAAGCTTTGCTTTGTAAATACTTTACATCAAGTAACTACAGCAGAAGTTGTCGGTACCTGCGATATGGGTTACCCCCGCGCACAGGGGAAAACGCCTAAGGAACTCGCCCTTCTCCGCAGGGAGAGCTCCGAAGGCGCCACGCGTCCGGCGGGGTCAGACCTCCCCCTCCTCAGAGGAGAGCTCCGGACCCGCCACGTGGCATACAGAAGCCGGATCTCCCCCTCCGCGGGCGAGGGGTCCGAAGGTGCCACGTATCCGGCAGGGCCGGGCCTCCCCCTCCTCAGAGGGGAGCTCCGGGGCCGCCACATGGCATACAGAAGCCGGACCTCCCCCTCCGCGGGGAGAGGTCCGGAGGCTCCACGTGCCCCGCGGGCCGGGCCCTCCTCTCCTCCGAGAAGGGCTCCAGGCCGGCCACGTGGCAGCAGAACGTCGCTGCCTGCCCCCGAGCGATAAGCAGCGGGCGTAAAGACGCCCCATACCTTGCCCGTACAAGGTATTCAAGGCCCGCGTCTTCCCGAGACGCGGAGACGCGGAGTAAACCTCTGTCAGGTGCCGTTGCGCCCAGTCGCATCACAGACCGGCGCGCGGTGTCAGAACCTGCCAGCCAATAAACGCCGCGACCAGACATCCCATGCCGCCTGCGCCGTCATCAACCACTACGACTAGCATGCGGCATGGGCAGGGCGGCAAGGCGAAGACTCATAAGCCTTCGCCAGAGACAACTACCGGCATAACTGCAGATACGGTAGATAACAGTCAATCTCCCCGGGAACACCTGTCGGGTCCCGGGCCCCCTTGTAAGCCACCCGAGTCTTGGACTATAAAAGGCTCGGGTAGGCGACGATAGCAAGGGTTCGCACTTTAGCCACTCGCACCCTGGGTTCGCACTCTGCAACTCATACGCTAGCCATACACTCCCAAGCTGTAACTCACCCCCAAGCTCAGGACTCAGGCCCTGAGCAGCAAGCAATACAGCGAGCTCCATAGCTCGCCGTGGACGTAGGGTTTTACGCTCCGGCAGCCTGAACCACGTAGAACTCTCCGTGTCAAGCTCTTACTAACTCGTCCATCCGCGCAAGCTCTCCGCAAGGGACTAGCCCCACCGAAAAAAGAACCTCCGCGGGCTGCCCAGTGCAGGCCCGGGAGAATTGTCGACCGAACACTTTGACATTTGGCGCGCCAGGTAGGGGGCTTTTCCCTTTGCGCGACGAGTTTCCGCCGACGAAGATGACCAAGCTCCCTTCAGCGGCAAACTCTCCCCCTCCGCGTTCACGGCGAACCGTGACCAGTGGGGAGTACATGTCGACGCACTCAGGACGGAGTGTGTCGGCACAAGCTGGAAGCCAGCAGCCGACTCCGGCGATGCAGGCTCCGACCAGTGTGAGGTCTTCTGCAGCGCTGAGCGTACACCACGGGGGTGCGCTAGCTGCAGCAAGAGCACTGCTGCGCAACCCGCCTGCTGGGGATGCGCCCTATTCTGCGACCCAACAATGGGTCCGCGAGGTGGACCGCCTCGTCGTCGCCACCGCGAACCCTCGGTTTCAGCGAGGGCGACGCCCCGGTCAACCGGCTGTGTCGCTGACACGCACGCCAACGGTTGACGGGCAGACGGCGGATTCCAGCTCCTCCAGGCTCCAGTCGACGGACCTGAGAAGGGAGCTGGAACGGTGCCACTTGGGCCAGGATGCCCGAGTGTACCTCGAGCGACGCCGAGAAAGGCGCCGCAACCATGAGGCTGGCGACAGCATGACGTCGGCCTCAACACAGCCTGGAGGGCAGATCTTCGCCACGCGAGCCCTGCCTCAGGCATACGCCGCGCAGCATATGCCACAATCATATGCGCCGCAAGCAGCGCCCCCGGTCTATGATGCAGCCTTGCCCATGCCGGGATACATGGTGCCAAGTGCAGACCAAGCATTCGCACTGCCAATACCTGCGGCAGCAGGAGCAGGATGTGAAGCTCTTGCACCTCACCTTCGCTTCGCGAGGTGGCCACGCAAGTTTCGGCCGCACCTGCCCGAGAAGTACGACGGAAGCGTCAACCCGGCGGAGTTCCTCCATATCTACTCCACCGCCGTACTTGCCGCAGGAGGCGATGAGGCTGTCATGGCCAACTACTTCCCCGTCGCCTTGACCGGCCCAGCTCGGTCTTGGCTCATGAATCTCCCCCTGGGGTCCATAACCTCCTGGGGGGAGCTCTGCCGGCAGTTCGTCGCCAACTTCGGCAGCTCCTACACCCGTCCCGGCATGGAGCTTGACCTCCACGCCGTCAAGCAACAGCCTGGGGAGTCGCTGTGCTCTTTCATCCAGCGGTTCTCCCAGGTACGCAACACCATCCCGCATATTCAAAGTGCTTCTGTGGTGGTGGCGTTCCATCAGGGTGTCTGGGACGAGAAAATGCTTGAGAAGCTTGCGACCAGAGAGGTCCGCGACGTCTCTGAGCTCTTCAGCCTGGCGGACAAATGCGCCAGAGCAGCTGAAGGGCGGAACTGGCACTCTCTGCCGACCTCCGAGTCAGGAGGACAGCCCGGGTCTGGCGCTGCTGCCTATGGGGGTGGCAAGAAGGCCAAGAACCGGGGGAGTGGCAAGATGAAGTCATCATTCACGGCTCCCGTCGCCGCAGCTGCGACGACTAGTGGAGCTCGGGGGCCACGCCCCGACAAAAGGCAGCGGCAGTCACCAGCCCCAGACAGTGACCAGGGTGGGCTATGCCCCGTGCATGGTGCCGGCAACCATACTGCTGCCGAGTGCTGGGATATCCAGAGGCTCGCAGAGCGCTTCCGCAAAGGAAGACAGCAGAGAGCTGAAGCACCGTCCTACCCTCAGAGGGATGGCAAACAGAAGGTCGATGCCCCAGTCACCGCCACCCATCAGGTGGGGTTCCAGGAGCCTCAGCGTGTCATAAAGACAGTGCATAACGGTGAGGACTCCAGTTCCGACGGTGACGGGCCAGGCCGGTAGCCAACTGCGGCACGCCTCCGTGCCTCGGACATACCTCCCGGGGGCCGCCCAAGGTCTGTCAACCCCTTGAAGGCCTTGCCAGAAGGGGAAGACGCCTTAGGTCATCCAAGACGAGCCCGGGTCCACCTACCCCTTGAAGGCCTTAGCTAGAAGGGGAGAACTCCCCGGGGGCCCCCAGGAGAAGCCGCGCAGGACCTGATCCAGCACGAAGATGACAACCTCGTCGACGAGACTCGGCTGCAGGTAACACCCCACAACGCGCGGTCTTGGCTGATGCTCTAAGCACTACTGCCAAAGAACCGAACGCATCGGGGACCTGCAGGAGGGCAACCTGGTGTCGCGGCACGCTCTATTCCAAGAAGGACCCATAAGGTCTCCCCCAGCAGGGAAGGTCCCTTCCGAATCATGAAAGCTGCCGCCCCAGGTACACATGCCTTTCAACCGAGTGTGGGATCCGTTCCCAAAAATCCTTGCCATGAAGCAACACTGTAAATCCTACTTCCCGAGCATCAGTAGAACAGGGTTATTCCCTTTTGTAATGGATCCCATAGAATTTAGGAACAGAGCTTGGGGCAGCTAAGTCTCAAGGGACGGTACAGGACTACGTCCAGTTTAGCCTGGTTCCGACCCTAAGCGCGTAGAGTCTTGCTTCCCTTGCAGACGAGGCGGAATATTGCCTCCATGTACAGCCAGAATTCCACCTATGGGCATGAATACAGAAACCTGTTCTACTTAGCTCTCTCTCATGCGCTCATTTAAATTATGCATTAATTTTTATGATCACACTACCTATGTATGTTCATCGTACATCTAGCTCCCCCTCTCCCGCGCTCATCCATAGTCGGCATTCGCTATCCTACCGAAGGAGGCCGCGCTTGAGGCACCTGCCGATGGCCGAATGAGTCTCTCGGGCCTCCCCCAGTCAGGTGTTTCAGTGTCAGTTGGTCACCTCCAGGAAAGGCCTGCGTTGTGCATGGGGGGTCCAGGGTGCGTATCCAGCTTAGCAGGCCATGAGCCCAAAGCATGCACATCCTGCCCACCGGAGGTACAGGGGAGTACAACCGCTTTGCCTGGTCATGAACCCAAAGCACGTGCACCCTGCTTCCCCAGCGCATGGCCCGGTAATAGAGATCAGACGACCGTACCCGGACCTCGGAGGGAGCCGGAGCTCCGGCGCCTCGAGCACAGAATTGCCCAAGCCCCGTATAACGGATCAGGATCGTAAGACGAATAAGACTAGAAGACGGGAGGGGAGGACCCCCCGAGGAGAATTACGTTTCCTCTACCTGTGTGCAGGACCTCCAGGTTACGGCAACAGGGACTGCATGAAGCAGGGGGAAAGGAGCTGTCAATTACTCCGGCCTAGGACTGGAAGGACCGGGTCCCTCCCCTTCAGCAGGGGCGAGGCCCGAAGGCCCCAAGTGTCCAGCGGGCCCGGAGCTCCCGCCTCCCTTGAGGGGGGCTCCGGACTCACCACGTGGCAGGCGGAAGCCGGACCTCCCCCCCCCCCCCCCCCCCCCCCCCCCCCGGAGGGAGGGCTCCGAAAGCCCTACGTGTCCAGCATGGCCGAAGCTCCCGCCTCCTAAGGAGGGGCTCCGGACCCGCCACGTGGCAGGCAAATTTGGAGCTCCCCATAGGGCGAGATCCGGAGACCCCCGGGGGCCCCTAACACGGTTAGGACCCGGGGAAGGTGTCTATGCAGAGCTCCGAGATTGGAGATGGCCTCTGAGTACCTTGCAGAGCTAAGGACTCGGTCAGGCAAAGCCAAGAAGGAGAGAAAAAGCATCACAGACACAAATATCTAAAAGAGTCGAACTAAGCGAGGCTCCAAGAGCTGGACTACAGACTCGATAAAAAGGGAGAAACAAGTCCTAAGGACCTCCCGGCTCCCGCCAGAACCTTGCGGCTACAAGGGTGGCCACATCCTCGACTTCAGCCCTGGCAGCTTCCTCCCGCTCCGCGGCTGGGCCCTCTCTCGCTAGTTCTAGCGAGAAAGAGGGGTCGCGGCTTTTAAAGCATGCCAGCACATGTGAGGCGACCTCTAAGGCTAGACCACGTCCCTCAGCCTCAAGCTCGCTGGCGACCACCGAGTCTAGCCTGTCCAGCTTGGTGCCGATCGACTCCAGCGCGGGAATCACCTCCGCCACCTTCAACGCAAGAGCCGCGGCCCTCACCGGACTGAAGCCAAGAGGGATCAGGGCGGACCCCGCTCGATCCACGAAGCTCGAGACCGCAAGAGCCCCGGAGGACCGCAAGGCCGAAAGCTCCTCCACCTCGCGGCGGGCCGCCTGCAGAGCCTCCAGGTTCCTCTCGGAGAATTCCTTCTCCTTGGCCGCCAGGGAGCTCTCCTGAAGATGGAGAGTCTTGGCGAGCCGCTCCAACTCAGCAGCCTTGAAGTCGGCGGCCAACTCCCGGTCCAAGACCGCCCGGCGTTCACGGGAGATCTGTTCCTCCCTCAAGTCGAGGTCTGCCTTCAGAATCTCCAGCTCCTCGATCCGAGCTCGAAGGTCATCCTCGCCCGCCGCCAGCTGTGCGGCGACCCTCTCCGCCTCAGCTGCCGTGGAACGCTCCCGTTCCTCAACGGCGAGTTTACGGCGCTCCAACTGCTGCCGTATCTCCACAGCGGCAGAGAGGCTCTCCTCGGTCCGGGCGTGTGCCTCCAGGGCCTCCCTGTTGATCCGCCGCGATTCGGCGTCCATGCGGTCGACAGCCCGCTTCATCCGGTCGAGGAGCACTTCCCTGAAGTCGAGCAACTCCCGCCTGGAGTCGAGCTCGCTCTTAACCTTCGCGGTACTCTCCCGCAAAAGGTTCCCCCAGGTGAGGAGGCGATCCCGTTCAACCGTATACTCCTCCCGCTCGCGACCCAGTGCAGCCAAGACCTGCCGAATGCTCGTCTCGGCAAGCGCGAAGGCATCCGCCAGGGGCAATGGAGCAACAGAGGACGGGGCAGTCCCCCCGACCTCCTCCATTACCTCGTCCTCAATAGGAGTCGACGCACCAGCAACCGAGACGAGACGCCGGTCAGGAGAAGCTGGCTCCAAGGCTCTGGCAGCCGGACCTGCCAGGCTCTCTCCAACTTCTGGCTCCTTGACCTGTGGAGAGGGGTGAGCCGGGGAAGGCGGCGCTGGAGTAAAGGCCGGGCCGCCTGGTGCAGGGTCGACCTGCGCTGGCTTGGGGGCCGCGGCGGCCATCTCGGCAGGAAGAGACGACGCCGCCGCGGAGTCCGAGTACACCGGAACAGGAGAAGTTTGCGCTGTCCTGGGGGCCGCGGCAGTTGCCCCTGGCTCTGAGCGCAACAGCACAGACTCCCCGCAAGTCGGGGATGGCAGGGAAGCGCGGACACTCCAGCGGGCTCTGAACCCCGACTTCCGAGCCGGGGTAGGACTCCCAGAGCCCGCTGCCGTCACTGACGGCCGCTCCGCAGTCGCCTGAACTGGCGGAGCAGGGGACGCCCCAGAAGCTCCCCTCAACGCATCAGCCCGGGGCCTCTTCGAGTCGCCACCGGAGGGAGTGCCAGGTACCCCAGATTCCCGTCTTGGCACAGACGCCGCCGCTGGAGGAGATCGAGCGCGCTTCTTCTCTGGTGGTGGGTTGGAGGCCATGGCTAGGGAGGACAAAAGCACAAGAGTCCGAGAAGAAACGCTGGGAGGTGCGAAGGGAAACCGCAATGCGGGTAAGATCCCCTCTAAAAACCTTCCCAGGTGCAATTCCAGGCGATTCGGAACTCTTCGAATACACCGCATCGGCAACCGCTTCGGCTCCTAGACCGAACGCCGATGACAGGTGGACCCAAGCCGCCCGACGGGAGCGGTGGGTCAAGGACTCAGTCTCCTAAGAAGACAAGCCGGCAAGGCACTTCAGCGGTTCCCAAAGAAAGCGCCGCATCATGCAGAAGTGGCAGTCTTGGGAACTGCCGCAGTAAAAGCAACCATCAAGTGGGCGCACGCTCCCACGATCCTGCGACCGTTCGTGCTCCGGCAGCGGTCAATGGGCTTAGAGAAAGTGCGTGGATCAGAAGAGACGGAGGTAACACCTCGGGCTCGCTATCTCCCCCGAGATGGGCCCGGGGGCCACTGTCGGTACCTGCGATATGGGGTACCCCCGCGCACAGGGGAAAATGCCTAAGGAACTCGCCCTTCTCCGCAGGGAGAGCTCCGAAGGCGCCACGCGTCCGGCGGGGCCGGACCTCCCTCTCCTCAGAGGAGAGCTCCGGACCCGCCACGTGGCATACAGAAGCCGGACCTCCCCCTCCGCGGGCGAGGGGTCCGAAGGTGCCACGTATCCGGCAGGGCCGGGCCTCCCCCTCCTCAGAGGAGAGCTCCGGGGCCGCCACGTGGCACTCAGAAGCCGGACCTCCCCCTCCGCGGGGAGAGGTCCGGAGGCTCCACGTGCCCCGCTGGCCGGGCCCTCCTCTACTCTGAGAAGGGCTCCGGGCCTGCCACGTGGCAGCAGAACGGCGCTGCCTGCCCCCGAGCGATAGGCAGCGGGCGTAAAGACGCCCCATACCTTGCCCGTACAAGGTATTCAAGGCCCGCGTCTTCCCGAGATGCGGAGACACGGAGCACGCCTCTGTCAGGTGCCGTTGCGCCCAGTCGCATCACAGCCTGGTGCGCGGTGTCAGAACCTGCCAGCCAATAAACGTCGCGACAAGACATCCCATGCCGCCTGCGCCGTCATCAACCACTACGACTAGCATGCCGCATGGGCAGGGCGGCAAGGCGAAGACTCAGAAGCCTTCGCCAGAGACAACTACCGGCATAACTGCAAATACGGTAGATAACAGTCAATCTCCCCGGGACCACCTGTCGGGTCCCAGGCCCCCTTGTAAGCCACCCGAGTCTTGGACTATAAAAGGCTCGGGTAGGCGACGATAGCAAGGGTTCGCACTTTAGCCACTCGCACCCTGGGTTCGCACTCTGCAACTCATACGCTAGCCATACACTCCCAAGCTGTAACTCACCCCCAAGCTCAGGACTCAGGCCCTGAGCAGCAAGCAATACAGCGAGCTGCATAGCTCGCCGTGGACGTAGGGTTTTACGCTCCGGCGGCCTGAACCACGTAAAACTCTCCGTGTCAAGCTCTTACTAACTCGTCCATCCGCGCAAGCTCTTCGCAAGGGACTAGCCCCACCGAAAAAAGAACCTCCGTGGGCTGCCCAGTGCAGGCCCGGGGGAAGTGTCGACCGAACACTTCGACAGAAGTCTATATCAACTCACGTCGAATAACTAAGAGCACTCGAGATGAAGTCCAGCCCGCGGACTCCTCTCACTAGCAACACGAAGACAAGCAGCAGCGGCTGGGTTCTCCATGTGTTACCTGACTCGGGAATCCCCGAGTCTCACCGGACAACCTTCTTTTCAGCATCGTTGTTAACCTGCAAAACCACTTATATAGCAAGCGTGAGCACATAGGCTCAGCAAGTCTGACCCGTCTCTTCTAAACAAGAAACTCTACATGCGCGACGGTTGCAATTGGATCGTCTAGATTTACATAAAGGACTCGCCTAAGTTGATCCTTAACTTTCTGATTTTAAGCCTCCTTGTGCAGACCTTGAGCCGAAAAGCATCGCAACTCCACAATCAAACAAGAAACGCTTTGTTGCGATGCTCCTTGCACAAAGTGAAAGTAAACTTTAATGAGCCTATCTCTAATTTAATCATGGTTGCAATACAAGTTATAGTATAGCCTTATCAAGTTCAAAGATAAACAATTCCAGTTGTTACTACGTCAAGACGCAGTGGGCAAGTATGCTCATATGACCGCGAGCGACGGTGATTCGAATCAGTACACGCCCGTACTACACGACACGTACACCCGTACTCCGAGTTGCCGGCAGCAACCTCGACTGACGTTGTACGCGGCCACATTTCCCAAGATCTTCCACATTGGACGCAGTCCAACTGCCCCGAGTACGCAAGCTCCCTCAAGGTACATACCCGCTGTGGTATGTTCTTGAGTGAGGTACATCCTGCTACCCTGACGCCGAAAGCCTAAGGCAGTTAGAAAAGTTCCACTATGGATCTCCCAAGGTACATCGGTTTCCTGGGTCCCATATAGCCAGTATGTGCCCGGTACACAACTCAAACTTGTCCAACAGGGCCAAGCACGGACGGGCCTTAACCGACACAGGCAGGGCTATGCACGCACGGCTTGCAACCTGCTGCATCTAAACCTCCCTGCCCGGTCTCCATTTCTTATGTGTGAACTTTCCTCATCTTTTCTAATTCGGACCTGTTCCGAGTAAACCAGCCCTAAGCTCGCGAGTAGATTCCAACTACTCGACTTCTACCGAACCTTTCCTACTAACATTAGTGTAGCCAAATTCACTCGAGGAGTTGCTATTCTACCCTTTCTCTCTTAGTTATTTCTGGTCATGCAAGTGGGGTTTTCAATATCATCTAGACGTAATGCAATCAACGATGCAAAGCTATGATCTCTACAAATGAAAATGCTTTATAAAACTGTTCAAATGTAAACCAGAGCTTGCCTGTTTTGCAGGTGACTAAGGTTACAATCAGTTAGCGATGATCACTTGGAGCTTGATCACTTGTTTTCCTCCCTCCTTGATCTTCACCTCACGTATATGCTACACGATATGATTATGCATAGGTATTTAATTGAAAAGCTTTTGCTAATAAGATCTAATGACAGTTTCTAAAACTGTAACTTTGTTTAAGAATTTAAAATGACACTGGTGCTAGTGGTTTGGATTGGGTTTAAACACTATGATAAAATATTGAGTGCTTTTCCCACTTAAGTGTTGATCACCTTAAGAGATCACACATGACAGTGGTGATCCAGAGCTCTAATGGAGCTGAGAATTTTCATGTGAGTTCTTTGTCACAAGAAAGTCCTCTGGACCAAAATTTAGCACTTTTCATAGAGTGGTTTATTCAGAATAATTCTCTAAGGGTTTAGTCAAAGATGAATTAATTCTGAGGTAACACCCATGTTCATGTCAAACTCAGTGAACCACAATTTCAATTATAGTTCATAGAGTCTACATGAATTTTCCTAGGATTTTTGGAGCTAAGAATTTCCCAGAACTGAATTTACAGGTTTTGGAAATTTTCTGAAAATGTTTCTATATTCATTTGAACACAGTAACTTACAATCTGAATTCTCCTGACCAAATCAACTTCAAATGAGCTAAAACTTTTACAGAAGTCTAAGAACACCCTAAAGAATGTTCTTGCAAAATTTGGGGATTTTTGGATAAACCAAACTCCCTCTAAAACTCTTTTACTGAAAAGCTTTAAAGAATTTTCCAGAATTAAATAAAGACCTTCATACAAATTGGGTTGCATATTTGGATAGAGTTTGTCAATCTGAATCTAACCCAATTTGAATCACTAAATTTGAAGGTTCCTAGCAAAAGTTATGCTCTTCTAAAGTTTGGGGAAAAATCTGGAATTTGAATAAATCCGGGAAAAAGTTTAAACCTGACCGTGGGACCAGGGACACGTGTCTGCTGCCGGGAGCGTGCCGCACGGGCTACAGAACTGTTTCCGGTGCTGTCACAGCCGATCCCGCGCCACAGAGTATCCGGTCCACTGTTTCCGTGCGACTGACGCGTGGGGCCGGTAGCACCTTCGTCTACCTCCCGCCCCCGCGCTTCTGCGCCGCCGGGCTCGCCGGAGTTTGCCGGTTTTCATCGCTCCGACCAACTCCCGATCTGTTACTCGCCGCCAGGCCCTATTTTAACCCGAGGAACACGATGGTGGGACTTCCCCAGGCCGGCGAGGTTCCTAAACCACCCCGCACCGGTGCAGCGGCTCTGAGGGAGTCCGGCAACGTTGCCCTGATGCTCTAGCCCGCCAGAAGTCCCCTGGAAAGGTTCTACAGCATCAGTGGAGGTTTGCCCTGCTCGGCATGGCTGCATATGGGCTCGGAAACGGCTCCAACCTAGGGTTCATCGTGCACCCGATGCCCCTTATTGTGGTAGCTGTCGGAAAAGCTTGAAACAAGCCGTCTACCATGGGTTTCATGCGACGTTTTGTGAAGAAGAAAAGTTGCTACACCAGTCTAGGTTCTGTGTGCGAAATTTGTAGAGCTCTAAATGAATATAACTCAAGAATTTCATGGACTCGTACCCGCGGTCAGTTTTCCCCGGCCGGAGAAGATTTCTGAAATTCGTCGTCCAGAGGCGAAGACAAGCTCTGTGCTTCGGGTGGAAGCTGCACGGAGCTCTTGCGCGCCTCAGGGACCGCTTGCTTGGTCGTGAAGGCCGCTCTGTGGAGCTGTCCACGGGAGCACGTCGCCGCCGGGGTGTTCGGCCGCCGTGGAAACTCGATGTCCTCGGCGTAGAGGGCACGAACGCACTTGGCGATGGCTCAAGGAGGTCGTGGGGACGATGGTGGTGTTGTTTTGCTGCTCAGAGGCGCTGCTCACTTGCTCTGCTCGAGTACCCGAGCGATCGAAGAAGAGCGGCCGCGTTTCTGTCTCTCGGTGCGAGGAAGAGAGGAAACGGTGCCGTGGCTTCGGTTAAGAGGCAGGAGACGGCGCGAGGCGGTAGCTGCCGACGTCCAGCAGCTCTCCAGCGCGAAGGAAACCAGCAGGAGGTGAAGGCGTCGGCCGAGCTCGGTGTCGAGCGGAGGGAAGGCGGCTTCAGCCGTTGCTTCACATGGGAGGAAAACAAACAGCAACTGGCTGCTTCACTGAAGATCTTTTTGCAAATTTTCAGTCCTCCCAATGACATGTGGGTCCCACATGTCAGTCCTCCTTATCCCTTCTAAAATATCTCCCCAATTTGAATATTGATGGAATTCAATTGTGGAAGTTTAAATCTGAGAGGCATTTGGATAATTGGGCAAGTTTTATCCAAATTCAAATATGCATTTCAATTCTTTGTCATTTAAAGTCCATTTGAAACATGGGTTGCAAATCATTTCCATAAATCATGAAAGTTTGCACACCCCCAAATTTGGACCCAAGGAATTCAAATATGAAACCTGATTTTTAATTTGGCTGTTGCAAATGAGATTTGTAGCACAACAGTTTGGAAATTCCTAGTGTTGCTCTCATTTGAATTTTATTTTGAACACATTGTTCCAAATCTGATTTTTGTTTTCTCACACATATGGGAATTTCCCATCTTTGTTTTAGACCCCTCTAGGGTTCCAAGTTCTCAAATAAACATTTGACTTGTGTAAAGAAAACCCTCATGTGGGTTATCACATGTGGGGAAAAGTTTTAACAAGTCCCAAATTTCACTCATATGAAACAAATGTATTCATAATTTTGGGACCTTTACATTCCTCCCCCCTTAAAAGGAATCTCGTCCCGAGATTCAAAAGAAGAACGAGGTGGGAGGTAATTACAAGGTTTATGACAAAAGCTCCGGATAGTTCTTGTGGATGTATAATCTTCGGATTCCCACGTCGCCTCTTCCGGGGTATGATTACTCCACAGGACTTTGTAAAATTTCAAAGTCCGGTTCAGGGTGATCCGGTTCCTTTCGTCGATAATCTGAATAGGTTGCTCGACGTAGGTGAGATCCGGCTTCAATTCATCAATGTCTTCAGTGCGGATGGCAGCGGTAAACTTAAGACATTTCCGTAGCTGTGACATGTGAAATATGTCGTGAATACCGGCAAGGCTTGCCGGTAGTTCCAGCCGGTAGGCTACAGTTCCGCACTTCTCCGTGATAGTAAACGGACCGATGAATCGCGGAGCAAGTTTCCCCTTGACACTGAACCGATGAATCCCCTTCATTGGAGACACACGAAGATACACGTGCTCTCCGACTTCGAAATGCAGCGGTCGACGTCTTTGGTCCGTGTAGCTCTTTTGACGAGATTGGGCAGCTTTGAGGTTCTCTTGTATTATCCGAACTCTCTTCGGCTTCATTGACAAGATCAACCCCGAACGTTACTCGTTCGCCGGATTCGCATCAATTCAATGGTGTACGGCACTTCCGGCCGTATAGAGCTTCATATGGTGCCATCTTAATGCTCATCTGATATCCGTTGTTGTACGAGAACTCCGCCAGCGGTAAGTGATCATCCCAGCTCTTACCGTGGTGGATGGCACATGCTCTTAGCATATCTTCTAGTATTTGATTCACCCTCTCAGTTTGCCCATCGGTTTGAGGGTGATACACAGAGCTCCTAATCAACTTCGTCCCCAAGGATGCGTGTAGCTGTTCCCAAAAACGGGCTACGAACAGCGATCCTCTATCTGACACAATGGTACGGGGAACTCCATGTAAGCACAAGATCCGTGCTATGTACAGCTCCGCATACTGCTTTGCATTATACCTAGTATGCACAGGGATGAAATATGCTGATTTGGTTAACTGGTCCACGATTACCCAATCGAATCATGGTTGTGGGAGGTCATCGGCAACCCGACGATGAAGTCCATACTCAAATCTTCCCACTTCCATGCCGGTACATGCAATGGCTGCAACAGGCCTGACTTCTTCATATGATCGGCCTTGACTCTTCGACACGTATCACATTCCGAAACGTACTTTGCAACTTCACGTTTCATACGCGTCCACCAAAACTTCTTCCAGAGATCTTGGTACATTTTATTACTGCCCGGATGAATGGAAAACTTGGACAAATGAGCTTCGTCCAAAATTTTCTTCCGTAGTCTCATATCCCGGGGTACTACAATCCGGTCGTTGAACCACAAAGTACCTTCATCGTCCTTCCGGAAGCACTTCATTTCTCCGTTGTCTATCCTTCGCCGTATGTGAAACATACCCTTGTCTTTTCGTTGAGCTTCCATAATCTCCTCTCGGATAGTAGTAATGAGAGCGAGATTATAGAGAGCTCCATACGGGATGACACGGAGGCTTGGTTCTTCATCATCCATTTTAGCAATAGTTAGGTGATGGATATGCGCCTTACGACTGAGCGCATCGGCGACCACATTCGCCTTTCCTGGATGATAATGGATCTCAAGTTCATAATCTTTAATAAGCTCTAGTCATCTTCGTTGCCTCATGTTCAATTCTTTCTGAGTGAAGATGTACTTTAAGCTCTTGTGGTCGGTGTAGAGGTGTACAAGATTTCCGAGCAAGTAATGCCTCCACATCTTCAAAGCAAGGACCACGGCAGCTAACTCAAGATCATGAGTTGGATAATGCTGCTCGTGAGTTCTGAGTTGACGAGATCCATAAGCGACCACTCGTCTTTCTTGCATCAGCACGCAGCCAAGACCGATGCCAGATGCATCGCAATAAACGTCGAATGGCTTTGTCGTATCCGGCTGAGCAAGAACTGGGGCTGTTGTGAGATGCTTCACTAAAGTCTTGAAAGCTTGTTCACACGCAGCACCCCACATAAATCTGGTATTCTTCTTTAATAATTCCGTCATCGGTTTAGCAATCTTGGAAAAACTCGGAATAAACCTCCGGTAGTAACTCGCTAAACCGAGGAAGCTTCGGATTTCATGTACTGACTTTGGTGACTCCCATTTCTGCACTTGGATAATCTTACTCGGATCTACAGCTTTGCCCTCCGCTGAAATGATGTATCCGAGAAAAGGTACTTGATTAATCCAGAATTCACACTTGTTGAATTTTGCATAGAGCTGATGATCTCGCAATCTTTGTAGCACAATATGCAGATGTTCAGTATGTTCTTCCTCTGACTTGGAGTACACCAAGATATCGTCGATGAATACAACGACGAATTTATCCAACTCCGGCATGAACACTGAATTCATCAGGTACATAAAGTGTGCCGGGGCGTTGGTCAAACCAAAAGACATAACGAGATACTCATACAGCCCGTATCTCATTGAGAATGCCATCTTCGGAATATCTTCTGCCCGTATTTTAATCTGGTGATATCCGGACCGAAGATCCATCTTTGAAAATACCTTCGCACCCACTAATTGATCGAAGAGCATATCAATGCGAGGTAGTGGATACTTGTTCTTGATGGTAACGGCGTTCAAAGGACGATAATCAACATAAAGCCGTAGTGTTTCGTCCTTCTTCTTGACAAACAATGCTGAACAACCCCAAGGTGACGAACTTGGTCGTATAAAGCCCTTGCTCATTAGGTCATTCAGCTGTGTCTTCAATTCTGCCAGTTCATTGGGTGCCATCTTGTACGTCCTTCGTGATATCGGTGTGGTTCCCGGTATAAGTTCGATCTTGAACTCAACGTCTCGTTCGGGCGGCATGCCCGGTAAATCGTCGGGAAACACATCCGGGTACTCACGTACCACCGGAATGTCCTCTATCTTGACAGTTTCCGTGTGGTTCACTGTTGCAATCTGCTGCCGTCTGGCGCCCAGAATTAATATATGAAGACCGTGCTGTGGGGAGTTGAGCTCAATGGTCCTAGAGCTGATGTTAAGAACCGCTCTGTGGTAATTCAACCACGACATCCCCAAAATGATGTTGATCTTCATACCTTCAAGAATAATGAGGGTCGTAGGGTATATTCTACCCCCCAAACAAAGAGGTGCTCGGGAGACAACCTCACTTGCGGTACTGCTGCCCCCGGGCGAAGATATGAGGTATTGCCTCTTTGTATAAATGGTTCGGAGCTGATGTTGAGCCACAAAAGATTGGCTAATGAAGTTGTGTGTGGCACCGGAATCAAAGAGAACTAAAACCGGTAGCTGATTCAGAGAAAACATCCCTGCTAAAGCAGTTTCTCCCTCCGGAACATCATCAATCACAGTATAGTGAATATTGCCCCTTATCTGCCCTCCTATCTGCAGATTAAGATACGGGTCATATTGTTGTAAATATGATGACCCGTAGCCTCGAGTTCCCTCCGGACATTGCCTAGCATAATGGCCCTTACGCCCACAAGTAAGACACGGATGCCTCTCCGGTTCTTCATTGACTTGCGGTGGACTGCTAGGTACATATGGCTGCAGCGATGGAGCACAAACCACCGTCTGATGCTGCGGCAGTGGAGGTGGTGCAGGCTGTAAAACTTGACCAGCAATCAATCTCCGAGGAGTTGATCGTACAGGTGGCCTCCATCTTTCACCGGGTGGCGTTTGATACACCAAACGGTACTTTCGAGGCACATAACTTGTGCTAGCCTGCTCGATCTCACTCATCTTTCTCTTCTCTACTTGCCACTCAAGTGTCGGCTTCTCTTGAATGAAAGCCGCATCGACCATGTCGGTGTAACTGCCGTCATTGTGTACGGCCAGCTTTTCCCGTAATATGGCACTCAGGCCATGGAAGAATAGGTCACACCGTGCCTCTTCTTTCGCCACATACTCGGGAGCATATTGGGCCAAAAGATTAAATCTCCTGACATACTCGAGGACACTCATGTCCCCTTGCTTCAAGCCCAAAAGTTCCTCCTGCTTTGCCTTGACAATACCTAGTGGTATGTAGGTACGAAAGGCTTCACAAAATTCCCTCCATGTCACTTGATGGTCCTCTGGAATGGTGGCAATATGATCCACCCACCAGTTTCCGGTGGCTCCATGGAGTTGTTGAGCGGCAAACTTTGTCTTCTGGTATCACACTTGAATACTCCAAATTTTGACTCCATGACACGAAGCCATTGATCTGCTTCCACAGGTTCGGTGGCTTCAGTAAAAATTGGCGGTTGAGTCGCCAAGAAGTCCAGATAAGCGTCCCGAGACGGAACGACTTGTTGCGTGTTCTGGAGTATGCCTTGCCGTACCAAAGCTTGGAGTAAGCGTGTGTGTTCTTGCGTTGCTTCTTGGAGTAGCCTAGTGTTCTCTTGGTTAGACTCGACGACTCGAGTCATAAGATTCATCCATCCCATGGATGGTGGTTTCGATGGTGGAATAGAAGCATCACCACCTCGACGAGAACTTCCGGCCCTACTCCTAGAGCGAGTACGAACCATACTGCAAAATGTAGTTGAGATGAGTTAAACAAGAACTCAGCAGTATGTGAGACTAATGGAAACATGATTATGTCAAAACTTTATGAAAGCAGTAACAAAATTCATGTTTATAAAACTCCTTAGTAGGCATAACTATCCAGCCTATCTGTACAGGACAGACCTTTATGCACTATCTCCAGATTTTGATCTAGTTAAGAGCATTTTCATATCTTGAGTTGAATACCAAAGTTAAAGTTAACTTCAGTATATTTCCAATGAGTACTCATATGCCTCCAGATCATCTCCGGATTTAAAGTTATGATTTTCTAAAGTTGACAGAATTCCTAGATAGAATTTGCCAGCACCTCCTTTGTACGTGGCTGATTTTATCACAGTTGTATATGTAAATACAATAAGATCCTGAACAAACTTTGAACTACAACAATGTTGCATATTTCATAACCTATCCAATGGTGTATCATAGGCTTCTTAAGGGTTTTTCTGCAGAAAGTTTTGGTTTAAAAACAGAAAGGTCCAGAGAGGTTTTGTTGCTGTCCTGGTTCTGGACAGTTTACCATCCTCTGAACTTTCTACCCATTTAGCATATGATTTGGCTCTGGAGGTCTACAAAGAATTTGTAGAGTACTCGAAAATCTCTCCAGAACTGTATCATACACCTTAATTGGGTCAAGCTACTCAGAGTTATGCTCTGTTAAAATCCAGCAAGAATTCCTGCTGAAAACAGTGCACTCTGTTTTTGCAATCTTTGAAGCCTAGTCTTCCTCTCATTTGAATCTTAGCTCAAAATAAGAGTTCAGTAACTAATATTTGTTTCAAACTTCCATTTTTAGTTGAAAGTTAGTTCATTAGTCATTTCTTCAAGGAAAGGAGTTATAAAGTTTAGTACGGCGTCGATGCACCGTAAGAAGCATGTCGGTACTACGTAGCTTCACCAAAAGAAAATCATAACCGGATTATACCGGCATAAACGCATATTAGGTGGCACTAAAACGGTCACTCGCAAACATGTACTATTCGTACTACGGTTTCGTGGTTAATCCTGCATAAGTCACACTCAATCGTCAGGTCCGGCTGCACATCGAACCTGGTATCCATACAGTTCTTACACCTGTCCGTCATCACTCGCACAGGTGTTCTCAAGCCAAACACGCCTTGAGCTACGTGTTCACGTTACTAACCACGTGACGGGGTTTCCCAAATTGCACCATGCATGCCAGGGACAGACGTTGCTCGAATACCCCAAACGACATGAAGAGTCGTAGAGGATATTAAAGCGGGTCGGGTTACCTGCCACCCGTGGGGCTCCACCCTTCAGCTTGTGCGCACTGGTGGACAGCGCTTACGTGCACCTCCCAAGACATAACTCGTCCGGAGATGCACGATTTTCCGAAATAACATATAGGTTATTTTGCCACCTTCATAATAAGCTAATAGTAATCCTTATGTGGGCCTAGTACCGTATCCTCACCGTAACCTAAATTTTTGTCGTAATACCTTCCTTATTCCGTGTGCTATTACCAATGCGGCTCTGATACCAGCTGAGATGGGTGCGGTACCGACTGAGATAGGGCTCAACTCTGATACCACGCTGACACGGCCTGTCCAACCGAGACAGGCCACTCGCCCGGGAATTGCATTGGGTGGTGCCGTGTTGTGCGGCACCCAACAGCACACATATGAGGAACAATGTATTACATAAAACAATAGCGGAAGCTTAAAAGTTTTGCTTTGTAAATACTTTACATCAAGTAACTACAGCGGAAGTCTATATCAACTCACGTCGAATAACTAAGAGCACTCGAGATGAAGTCCAGCCCGCGGACTCCTCTCGCTAGCAACACGAAGACAAGCAGCAGTGGCTGGGTTCTCCATGTGTTACCTGACTCGGGAGTCCCCGAGTCTCACCGGACAACCTTCTTTTCAGCATCGTTGTTAACCTGCAAAACCACTTATATAGCAAGCGTGAGCACATAGGCTCAGCAAGTCCGACCCGTCTCTCCTAAACAAGAAACTCTACATGCGCGACGGTTGCAATTGGGTCGGCTAGATTTGCATAAAGGACTCACCTAAGTTGATCCTTAACTTTCAGATTTTAAGCCTCATTGTGCAGACCTTGAGCTGAAAAGCATCGCAACTCCACAATCAAACAAGAAACGCTTTGTTGTGTTGCTCCTTGCACAAAGTGAAAGTAAACTTTAATGAGCCTATCTCTAATTCAATCATGGTTGCAATACAAGTTATAGTACAGCCTTATCAAGTTCAAAGATAAACAATTCCAGTTGTTACTACGTCAAGACGCAGTGGGCAAGTATGCTCATATGACCGCGAGCGACGGTGATTCGAATCAGTACACTCCCGGACTACACGACACGTACACCCGTACTCCGAGTTGCCGGCAGCAACCTTGACTGACGTTGTACGCGGCCACCTTTCCCAAGATCTTCCACATTGGACGCAGTCGAACTGCCCCGAGTACGCAAGCTCCCTCAAGGTACATACCCGCTGTGGTATGTTCTTGAGTGAGGTACCTCCTGCTACCCTGACGCCGAAAGCCTAAGGCAGTTGGAAAAGTTCCGCTATGGATCTCCCAAGGTACATCGGTTTCCTGGGTCCCATATAGCCAGTATGCGCCCGGTACACAACTCAAACTTGTCCAACAGGGCCAAGCACGGACGGGCCTTAACCGACACAGGCAGGGCTATGCACGCACGTCCTGCAACCTGCTGCATCTAAACCTCCCTGCCCGGTCTCCATTTCTTATGTGTGAACTTTCCTCATCTTTTCTAATTCGGACCCGTTCCGAGTAAACCAGCCCTAAGCTCGCGAGTAGATTCCAACTACTCGACTTCTACCGAACCTTTCCTACTAACATTAGCATAGCCAAATTCACTCGAGGAGTTGCTATTCTACCCTTTCTCTTAGATATTTCTGGTCATGCAAGTGGGGTTTTCAATATCATCTAGACGTAATGCAATCAACGATGCAAAGCTATGATCTCTACAAATGAAAATGCTTTATAAAACTGTTCAAATGCAAACCGGAGCTTGCCTGTTTTGCAGGTGACTAATGTTACAATCAGTTAGCGACGATCACTTGGAGCTTGATCACTTGTTTTCCTCCCTCCTTGATCTTCATCTCACGTATATGCTACACGATATGATCATGCATAGGTATTTAATTGAAAAGCTTTTGCTAATAAGATCTAATGACAGTTTTTAAAACTGGAACTTTGTTTAAGAATTTAAAATGACACTGGTGCTAGTGGTTTGGGTTGGGTTTAAACACTATGATAAAATATTGAGTGCTTTTCTCACTTAAGTGTTGATCACCTTAAGAGATCACACATGACAGTGGTGATCCAGAGCTCTAATGGAGCTGAGAATTTTCATGTGAGTTCTTTGTCACAAGAAAGTCCTCTGGACCAAAATTTAGCACTTTTCATAGAGTGGTTTATTCAGAATAATTCTCTAAGGGTTTAGTCAAAGATGAATTAATTCTGAGGTAACACCCATGTTCATGTCAAACTCAGTGAACCACAATTTCAATTATAGTTCATAGAGTCTACATGAATTTTCCTAGGATTTTTGGAGCTAAGAATTTCCCAGAACTGAATTTACAGGTTTTGGCAATTCTCTGAAAATGTTTCTGTATTCATTTGAACACAGTAACTTACAATCTGAATTCTCCTGATAAAATCAACTTCAAATGAGCTAAAACTTTTACAGGAGTCTAAAAACACCCTAAAGAATGTTCTGGCAAAATTTGGGGATTTTTGGATAAACCAAACTCCCTCTAAAACTCTTTTACTGAAAAGCTTTAAAAATTTTTCCAGAATTAAATAAAGACTTTCATACAAATTGGGTTGCATATACGGATAGAGTTTGTAAATCTGAATCTAACCCAATTTGGATCACTAAATTTGGAGATTCCTAGCAAAAGTTATGCTCTTCTAAAGTTTGAGGAAAAATCTGGAATTTGAATAAATCCGGGAAAAAGTTTAAACCTGATTATGGGACCAGGGACACGTGTCTGCTGCCGGGAGCGTGCCGCACGGGCTACAGAATTGTTTTCCATGCTGTCACAGCCGATCCCGCGCCACAGAGTATCCGGTCCACTGTTTCCATGCGACTGACGCGTGGGGCCGGTAGCACCTTCATCTACCTCCCACCCCCGCGCTTCTGCGCCGCCTGGCTCGCCGGAGTTCGCCGGTTTTCGTTGCTCCAACAAACTCCCGAGCTATTACTCGCCGCCAGGCCCTATTTTAACCCGAGGAACACGATGGTGGGACTTCCCCAGACCGGCGAGGTTCCTAAACCACCCCGCACCGGTGCAGCGGCTCTGAGGGAGTCCGGCAACGTTGCCCCGATGCTCTAGCCCGCCAGAAGTCCCCTGGAAAGGTTCTACAGCACCAGTGGAGGTTTGCCCTGCTCGGCATGGCCTCATATGGGCTCGGAAACGGCTCCAACCTAGGGTTCATCGTGCACCCGATGCCCCTTATTGTGGTAGCCGTCGGAAAAGCTTGAAACAAGCCGTCTACCATGGGTTTCATGCGACGTTTTGGGAAGAAGAAAAGTTGCTACACCAGTCTAGGTTCTGTGTGCGAAATTTGTAGAGCTCTAAATGAATATAACTCAAGAATTTCATGGATTCGTACCCGCGGTCAGTTTTCCCCGGCCGGAGAAGATTTCCGAAATTCGTCGTCCAGAGGCGAAGACAAGCTCTGTGCTTCGGGTGGAAGCTGCACGGAGCTCTTGCGCGCCCCAGGGACCGCTTGCTTGGTCGTGAAGGCCGCTCTGTGGAGCTGTCCACGGGAGCACGTCGCCGCCGTGGTGTTCGGCCGCCGTGGAAACTCGATGTCCTCGGCGTAGAGGGCACGAACGCACTTGGCGATGGCTCGAGGAGGTCGTGGGGACGATGGTGGTGTTGTTTTGCTGCTCAGAGGCGCTGCTCACTTGCTCTGCTCGAGTACCCGAGCGATCGAAGAAGAGCGGCCGCGTTTCTGTCTCTCGGTGCGAGGAAGAGAGGAAACGGCGCCGTGGCTTCGGTTAAGAGGCGGGAGAGGGCGCGAGGCGGTAGCTGCCGACGTCCAGCAGCTCTCCAGCGCGAAGGAAACCAGCAGGAGGTGGAGTGTCGGCCGAGCTCGGTGTCGAGCGGAGGGAAGACGGCTTCAGCCGTTGCTTCGCGTGGGAGGAAAACAAACAGCAACTGGCTGCTTCACTGAAGATCTTTTTGCAAATTTTCAGTCCTCCCAATGACATGTGGGTTCTACATGTCAGTCCTCCTTATCCCTTCTAAAACATCTCCCCAATTTTAATATTGATGGAATTCAATTGTGGAAGTTTAAATCAGAGAGGCATTTGGATAATTGGGCAAGTTTTATCCAAATTCAAATATGCATTTGAATTCTTTGTCATTTAAAGTCCATTTGAAAAATGGGCTGCAAATCATTTCCATAAATCATGAAAGTTTGCACACCCCCTAATTTGGACCCAAGGAATTCAAATATGAAACCTGATTTTTAATTTGGCTGTTGCAAATGAGATTTGTAGCACAACAGTTTGAAAATTCCTAGTGTTGCTCTCATTTGAATTTTATTTTGAACACATTGTTCCAAATCTGATTTTTGTTTTCTCACACATATGGGAATTTCCCATCTTTGTTTTAGACCCCTCTAGGGTTCCAAGTTCTCAAATAAACATTTGACTTGTGTGAAGAAAACCCTCATGTGGGTTATCACATGTGGGGAAAAGTTTTAACAAGTCCCAAATTTCACTCATATGAAACAAATGTATTCATAATTTTGGGACCTTTACACGGAGTCCCCAGTGACGCTTACGATCCTTGGCGGCATCCATGGCTGCAGGGCCGCCGGGACTGCCAGCTTTGAGGTGCTGGTCCAGCCCCCTTCGCCCGGCTCGGCAGGCCGGGCTGTGGGCCGCAGCAACGTCCTCTCGAAGACTCCTTCGGGCACAGGGGCTCCGGTGGAGGCCTTCGTTGAGAGGTCGTCGGCCGCGGCATTGCCAGCGCGCGGTACATGGCGCAGGTCTAAGGCGAGGAGGTTTTTCTCCAACATCTGCACGTGGAGCAGATAAGCAGCTAGCTGTGGGTCATTGCAGGAGCATCCACCCTTAACTTGCTTGATGACTAGCTAGGAGTCGCCCTGTGCCAACAACTGGCGAGCGCCCAGAGACAGGGCTGTCTTTAGGCCAAAGATGAGCGCTTCATACTCTGCCATGTTGTTGGTTGCCTTGAAATTGAGATGCACCATGTACCCAAACTGCTCCCCCGATGGCATGAGAAGCAGTACGCCAGCACCGGCCCCCTGCTTTCGCGAGGAGCCGTCAAAAAGAGCGTCTAGTGAGGCCCGGTGAAGACCGGAGCTCGGGGCTTTGGTTCACCGTCTTCTTGGCCCCCTGGGTTAGTCTTCGTTGGCGTCCACTCGGCCACGAAGTCAGCCAGTGCTTGGCTCTTGACTGCATGGCGAGGAAGGAAGTCCAGCTCAAACTCCGCCAATTCCGCTGCCCACTTAGTGACATTGCCGGTCGTGTTGGGGCTGTGAAGGATTGCCTTCAGCGGGTAGGAGGTGACCACCGAGATCCGGTGGGCTTGAAAGTAGTGGCGGAGCTTCATGGATGCCATGAGTACTGCATACAGCAGCTTGTGGACCTCCAGGTACCCTGTCTTGGCGTCATGGAGGACTTCGCTGATGTAGTAGACAAACCTCTGAATGGTCCGGACCCTCCCCCCTAGGCCTGAGATGTCCTCATCCATTGGCTCAGGCCGACAGGAGGTAGACGGGTCCAGGGGAGCCTCCGAGAGCTGGGACTCGAAGGCTCCTAGTCCGTCTCGGACCTCCGGGAGGTCCCACTGGTTTTTCGGGTGGTCATCCTGGACCCTCGGGAGGACGTCTTGTCCTCCTAGGAGGTTCCTTTGGGTCTCCAGGGGGTTATCCTGGAGCTTCGAGAGGTCCCGTTGGACTTCCGGGAGGTTGTCTTGGAGCTCCGGAAGGTCCCGTTGGACCTCCGGGAGGTCGTCTTGGAGGTCCGAAAGGTCGTCTTGGACCTCCGGTGATGAACCCAACGGGTACGGGGGACGCTCTATCTTTCGGTGAGAGATGTTGGTAATGAACGAATTTGGTGGAGGCCGACGTTGGCTGCCTGACTACCACTACCAGAATGGTGTGGCGCCTTGAGCGACAGTTACACCGTCTCCTGGTAACTACGATTTGGGTGGAGGTCGACGTTGTGCTACCCGACTACAACAACCACAAGGATGCTGCGCCTTAGCGATAGTTACACCGGCTCCTGTTGTTGCTGTACTTGCCGTGCCAAGAACAGCCTCGAACCTGCAAGCAATCGAAGAACAAGCAAGAACAAGATAACAAGCAAACACTCACAGGTGTGAAAAAGTTGGGGTTCTGATTCAAGTAATCGGAAGGTCTCGTCAACACTTGCGTTACAAGGAAGTAGCAATGGCTAAACTTACAGAAAACAAAAATCCGCCCTGTCAAGGAGCTCTTGGACTACTTAAATAGGGGAGGGAAGAGGTAAATTCGTCCAGCAACAAAGGTAGGACGTGATCTCCCTTATTCCCTTCCTTTTTCTGTAATAGACTACCATTTAATATGGAAAGAAAGAGGGAAACCCATCCAGCAGCAAGGCAGGATATGATTTCCTCTATTTCTTTCCTTATTATAGCACATCTATCTTTAAATGGGGGAAGAAAAGAGGGAATTTCGTCCAGCAGCAAAGTTGGACGAGATTTCCCTTATTCCTTTCCTTATTTGTCTAAATCTCTCTTTATTACATGGCCCCAGCCTCAAGATTTCTCCTCGGGTGGAGCAGCCTTTATTGCATTAATCCCTCCATCCCTCCTAGCTGGATCAATTCCCAAGCACCTAATAATAACAAGGTCATCACAAGGCTTTAATAGGTCCACATTTGAAGGATAATTACTTTGAACAGCCAGGAATGAATTCACCTGATAATTAAGTTGACGTGCACGAGCGCATGTCATTGGACCTTGATTAGCTGAGAGTGGTGAATGGGCTGGTGCTGTGGTTGTATCAACGGTAGCGATGTCCGCATCATCCTCCCCTTCTTGCAATTGAGTCGTCCTCGACTCAAATATGTCTTCCTCGCCCATATATGATTTCAAATCTGCAATATTAAAAGAGGAAGTAACCCTAAAATGTGCAGGCAACTCAATTTCATATGCATTATCATTAATTTTTCGAAACACTTTGAAGGGTCCAGCAGCTCTAGGTAGTAATTTAGATTTTCTCAAATCATGAAATCTATCCTTTCTCAAATGCACCCAAACCAAATCACCAGGTTCAAAAGTAACATGTTTCCTACCCTTGCTACCGGCTTGTTGATACTTAGCGTTCATGCTCTCAATATTTGCTTTAGTTTGCTCATGCATTTTAAGAATTAATTCAGCATGGCGAGAAACATTAAAATTCAATTTCTCTGAAGGTGGCAGAGCCAAAAGATCAATGGGAGCACGAGGAATAAAACCATATACAATCTGGAAAGGGCACAATTTAGTAGTAGAATGCAGCGAACGATTGTAAGCAAATTTAATATGAGGCAAACATTCTTCCCATAATTTGATGTTATGTTTCAGAACAGCCCTTAGCATGGTAGATAAACTATGGTTCACTACTTCGATCTGTCCATCAGTTTGAGGGTGACAAGTGGTAGAAAAGAGTAATTTTGTCCCCAACTTAGCCCATAAGGTTTTCCAAAAATGACTAAGAAATTTGGCATCTCTATCTGAAACAATAGTGTTTGGAACCCCATGCAAACGAACAACTTCTCGAAAGAACAAATCAGCAACATGGGTAGCATCATCAGTTTTGTGGCATGGTATGAAATGTGCCATTTTAGAAAATCTGTCGACAACAACAAAAATACTATCCTCCCCTTCTTTGTTCTAGGCAATCCTAAAACAAAATCCATAGAAACATCCTCCCATGGAGCAATAGGAACAGGAAGAGACATGTATAAACCATGTGGATTAAGACGGGACTTAGCTTTTTGACAGGTGGTGCAACGAGCAACAAACCGCTCCACACCTCTCCTCATCTTTGGCCAAAAGAAATGGCTTGCTAAGATGTCTTCCGTCTTCTTGACACCAAAGTGTCCCATCAATCCTCCACCATGTGCTTCCTGCAATAGTAAGATACGCACAGAACCAGCTGGAATGCACAATTTGTTAGTCCGAAACACAAAACCATTAGTGAGAACAAACTTGTTCCATATTTTTCCTTCTTTACATTGCAGCAGCACATCTTTGAAATCAGCATCAAAAGCATATTGTTCTTTAATTGTTTACAAGCCAAAAATCTTAAAATCAAGTTGGAACAACATATTGTGACGGCGAGATAAGGCATCCGCAATGACATTATCTTTCCCTTTCTTGTGTCTGATGACATAAGGAAATGACTTAATGAATTCTACCCACTTGGCATGCCTACGGTTCAGATTAGTTTGGTTCTTAATGTGCTTCAAAGATTCATAATCAGAATGTATAACAAATTCTTTAGGCCATAAATAATGTTGCCATGTTTCCAAAGTTCGTACTAGTGCATATAATTCTTTATCATAAGTGGAATAGTTCAGACTAGGCCCATTCAGTTTCTCGCTAAAATAAGCAATAGGTTTCTCCTCTTGCAACAAGACACCTCCCAATCCAATACCACTAGCATCACATTCCAATTCAAAAGTGTTACTGAAATCTGGTAATTGGAGAAGGGGTGTATGAGTTAACCTATTCTTCAAAGTTGCAAATGCAGCCTCTTGCGCCTTGCCCCATGCGAATGGAGCACCCTTCTTTGTAAGCTCATGCAGTGGGTCTGCTATGGTGCAGAAGTCTTTCACAAAACGACGATAGAATCCAGCAAGTCCGAGAAAGCTTCGTACTTGTGTGACCGTGGTAGGAGTCGGCCAGCTGTGTATCGCCTCCACCTTGGCTTGATCAACTTCAATTCACTGTGGTGTCACAACATAGCCAAGAAAAGAAACTCGATCCGTGCAAAAGGTGCACTTGTCAATGTTACCAAATAAGCGTGCATCACGTAAAGCATTGAAAACAGCACGGAGATGATCAAGATGAACTTCGAGAGATGCGCTATAGATCAAGATGTCATTGAAATATACTACCACAAATCTTCCAATGAAAGCACGTAAAACCTCATTCATTAATCTCATGAAAGTGCTAGGTGCATTCGTGAGACCAAAAGGCATGACTAACCACTCATACAAACCAAACTTTGTTTTAAATGCTGTTTTCCATTCATCACCTAGCTTCATGCGAATTTGATGGTATCCACTACGCAAATCAATTTTAGAGAAAATCATCGAGCCACTAAGTTCATCAAGCATATCATCTAACCTAGGAATAGGATGACGATATCTAATGGTAATATTATTAATTGCTCGACAATCTACACACATACGCCATGATCCATCTTTCTTTGGGACCAAAAGGACAGGAACGGAGCAAGGACTAAGGGACTCACGCACATAACCTTTGTCGAGTAATTCCTGTACTTGCCGCTGAATCTCCTTAGTCTCCTCCGTAATGGTCCTGTATGTTGCTCGATTGGGCAAAGAAGCCCCAGGGATGAGGTCAATCTGATGCTCAATCCCTCTCAATGGTGGCAGCCCGGCTGGTACCTCTTGTGGAAACACATCAGCGTATTCCTGCAAAATATTAGTGATAGAAGGAGGCAAAGCACATGGTGTGTCGTGAAGTGAGAACAAAGCTTCTTTGCAAACAAACACATAGCAGATTGCAGTATCACTTTTTAATTCAAACAAATTAGATTTGGAAGCAAAAAAACAAGCGCTCGTTAATTTTATTTCATTCTTCTTCATATGAGCAGATTTGAAATTGTCAGTCTTAGGCTGTACCAATTTCTTCACGACATCTGAATTTTCAATTTCAGCAGATTTCTTATTTTTCTCTTTGCAAGCTCTAGCAATGTCATCCTTCAAAATAGCATCAGGGGACATCGGGTGCAAAACAAGTTTCTTCTCATGATGCATGAAAGAGTATTGATTTGATTTACCATGATGTAATGTATCTTTATCAATTTGCCAAGGTCGACCAAATAGCATAGAACAAGCTTTCATAGGTACCACATCACAATCAACGTAATCATGGTAGGAACCAATTGCAAATTCGACACGAACCAGACGTGTTACCTTAAGCTTACCACTGTCGTTGAACCATTGGATGTAGTAGGGATGTGGATGTGGAAGTGTTGTCATCCCAAGCTTTTCTACCATGGTAGCACTTGCTAAATTGTTGCAGCTTCCTCCATCAATAATAATGCGACACGATCGTTCCAAAACTACACACTTAGTTTGGAATAGATTTTGTCGCTGGTTCTGTTCAGCTTTGATCATTTGGACACTCAAGACATGCCTCACAACAAGACTCTCATAGTGGGCAGCATGATCAGCCCCAATGTGCTCTTCGTCATCATTCTTCTTTCCTGCTGCTTGTGCAGCAAGCATGGCATATGTTTCATTATCTAAATCACTAGCGGATGAGTACTCACCATTTTCTCGTACAACCAGCACACGCTTACTTGGGCAGTCCCTTCGTAGGTGCCCAAGACCCTTGCACTGGAGGCATTGAATGTCTTTTGTTCTCCGGGTAGAAGCAATGGAAGAAGAAGTGTTGGCTGCAACTTGGGTGAATCCTTTTGTTGTCTCGATCGCACGCGAAGGTGCTGATTTTGATGTAGTCCTGGGCAACCCATTGGAAGCATCGTCTAGAGAATCATGCTTAGTACCAGCAGCACTTGAGCGGAACTGCCATGAGGTAGTTCGACCTACAGAAATGTTAGTTCTTGTACGTCGTCCCTGCACTTCTCTTTTAGCCTTACAAGCAAGATGGAATAATCAAGTGACGTTAGTGTATTTCTTATAAGCCAATATGTCCTGAATTTCTCTTGTTAAACCACCCATAAACCTAGCCATTGCAGCCTCTTCATTTTCAACTAGGCCACAATGCATCATGGCTATTTGAAGTTCTTTATAGTATTCCTCAACAGATTTGTTGCCTTGCCTAAGTTGTTGTAATTTATGCAACAGGTCACGAGCATGATAGGAAGAAACAAAACGACGACGCATGATTCGTTTCAAAGCATTCCAAGTTTGTGGTACGGTAGCTGGATTTTTAGTTTGATATTCATGCCACCAAACAGAAGCAAAGTCAGTGAATTCACTAGTGGTAGCTCTAACCTTTTTATCATCAGGGAAATCATGGCATGCAAATTTTTGATCTACTGACAATTCCCAAGACAGATATGCATCCGGATCATATTTACCATCAAAAGGTGATATGTAGAATTTAATGCTGCGTAGGGAATCGTCATTGTCACGTACCTCGCGTCGTTGAGCTCGACCACCCATACCACGATGGTCGTGACGTGGCTGCCGTCGATACCTGAAAGGTCCATCATCAAGCTCGGTATCCGCCGAATACTCCGCCTCGTCATATCTTGCAGCACTGCCAACGGAGTCGTGGCTGTCATCAACACGTCTTTGCCTCTCTTCGCGTCCAACCTGTTCCATCCTCTCCAATCACTCAATGATTGCTGCAAGAGAAGTGTTAATAGCCCCAGCAGTGCTTTCTAATGTGGTCAGTTTGGTGTTGGTGTAAATCTGCGTCGACTCTAATTGACCAATGCGTTCATTGGTGACTTGAATATCCTCATTGATAGCATCTGTGTGTAGCTTTACTTGGTGTTCAAAATGCTGAATGATGCCCCTCGTACGTGGTGAATGTGGAGATGTCCCATTCGCATCAGCTAACATGGTTAGTAAAGAAAGGAAATACAACAGCAAGCAGATTAATCTTAACAGTTGCTAAGAGGTGGTAGGACAGCACAATTCGTCACTAGCAAGAAATCAAGGTCTTACAAGTTCTTACCATGCGATGCAGGAGGCGCCGGCAATCAGCAAGAACAACAACAAACGGTGGCTGCCAGCACAACCTTATGGTGTCGTAGACAATTTTGTGGAGCTGTAGGTGGCTGCTAGACACAATTTGTGCAAAGGAACAGCTAGTACCATATTAGTCACAACAAGTTGAATAAACGTTCCACGATGGTATTGTGCTGGTCCTAGCTCAAACCTTACTAGAGACGTGAGCCGTAACTCCACGTGACGTTGGATTACTATGGTAGGAAAGTTCGAACAGCCCGATCCGTTGTGTTTCAACAACGTTGAAAACAGCAAGTTGAACTTCGAAACATGAAACAAATGTTACACAAATTCTCTCTCTTTTTTTGTACTTAGAAACTTTTTTTTGTGATTGTAATCAGTGCGGCTTTTCTTTTTGCACGTGCCTTTTTTTTGCTGATCCGTGTAGCTTTTCATTTGCACTTGCCTTTTTTTTTCTCAACTTTGGGTAGATAATGGAAATGGACTGAGAACAAAGTGGCACGAACTCAAAACTCTAGCGGTGAAAAACTTAGGACCAGCAACTTGACACAAAAAGGCAACCATGAATTCAACAAGTCGAGAGTTAAGTAGTCAAGCAAAAGGCTCAAAGTGTTTTTAGGAGTTTTTTTTAGAGCGAACTTTTGTAGGCAAAAGTGGACTGTAGGTAAATGAAGAACAAGGAGAAGGAAATCTCTCACCGAGCAACCTGAAATCTGATACCACTTGATGAACCCAACGGGTACGGGGGACACCCTATCTTTCGATGAGAGATGTTGGTAATGAACGAATTTGGTGGAGGCCGATGTTGGCTGCCCGACTACCACAACCAGAATGGTGTGGCGCCTTGAGCGACAGTTACACCGTCTCCTGGTAACTACGATTTGGGTGGAGGTCGACATTGTGCTACCCGACTACAACAACCACAAGGATGCTGCGCCTTAGCGATAGTTACACCGGCTCCTGTTGTTGCTGTACTTGCCGTGCCAAGAACAGGCTTGATCCTGCAAGCAATCAAAGAATAAGCAAGAACAAGATAACAAGCAAACACTCACGGGTGTGAAAAAGTTGGGGTTCTGATTCAAGTAATCGGAAGGTCTCATCGACACTTGCGTTACAAGGAAGTAGCAATGGCTAAACTTACAGAAAACAAAAACCCGCCCTGTCAAGGAGCTCTTGGACTATTTAAATAGGGGAGGGAAAAGGGAAATTCGTCCAGCAATAAAGGTAGGACGTGATCTCCCTTATTCCCTTCCTTTTTCTGTGATAGACTACCATTTAATAGGGAAAGAAAGAGGGAAACCCATCCAGCAGCAAGACAGGATATGATTTCCTCTATTTCTTTCCTTATTATAGCACATCTATCTTTAAATGCGGGAAGAAAGAGGGAATTTCATCCAGCAGCAAAGTTGGACGAGATTTCCCTTATTCCTTTCCTTATTTGTCTAAATCTCTCTTTATTACATGGCCCCAGCCTCAAGATTTATCCTCGGGTGGAGCAGCCTTTATTGCATTAATCCCTCCATCCCTCCTAGATGGATCAATTCCCAAGAACCTAATAATAACAAGGTCATCACAAGGCTTTAATAGGTCCCCATTTGAAGGATAATTACTTTGAACAGCCAGGAATGAATTCACCTGATAATTAAGTTGACGTGCACGAGCGCGTGTTATTGGACCTTGATTAGCTGAGAGTGGTGAATGGGCTGCTGTTGTGGTTGTATCAACGGTACCGATGTCCGCATCAGGACCTCTCGGAGACGAGCCCCGAGAGCGACACGTGTCCCGCGTGGCTGGTCCTCTCTCTTCCGCAGTGAGTAGATCCGGGGACAAAACGTGTCCTACGGGGCTGACCCCGCTCCCGTTCGGTCACTCGGGACCCGAGTTAGTGAGTTTTACCGACTTTCCCGATTTTGACTCAGATGGCCATCCGCGCATGCAAAATCTTCCAGTTGCACCATCTGAACATGTATTTCGTCAAGGTCCAGTCCGGCGTCCCGGGACCCGAGTTCATGAGTTTTCCTGACTTTCCTAATTTCGACCGAGATGACCATATGCGCATGCAATACCATCAATTTAAACCGTCTGGATGTGCCGTCAAGGCCCCGTCCAGCCGCCCGAAAGCCGAGTTCGTGAGTTTTACCAACTTTTCCAACTTTCTCGATTTCGACCCAAATGGCCATCCGCGCATGCAAAACCATTAAGTTGCACCATCCGAACTTATATTTCGTCAAGGTCCCGTCCGGCCAGCAAAGACCCGAGTTCGTGAGTTTTACTGACTTTCACGACTTTCTCGTTTTCAACCCAGATGGCCCTCCGAGCATGCAAAACCATCAAGTTGCACCATCCGCACGTGTATTACATCAAGGTCCCGTCCTACCGTCCGGGACCTGATTTCATAAGTTTTACCAACTTACCCATTTGGACCCACATGGCCATCCGCGCATGCGAAAGCATCAGGTTGTATCGCCCGGACGTGAATTCCGTCAAGGTCTTGTCCAGCCGCCCGAGACTCAAGTTTGTGAGTTTTCCCGAGTTTCCGATTTCGACTCAGATGGTCATCCGCGCATCAAAACTATCAAGTTGCTAATCCGGATGTGTATTCTGTCAAGATCCCGTCCAGCCACCCGGAACCAGATTTCATGAGTTTTCCCGACTTTCCCTACTTTCCTGATTTCAACCCAGATGGCCATCCGAGCATTCAAAACCATCAAGTTGCACCATCCGAACGTGTATTCCGTCAAGGTCTCGTCCGATCGCACGGGACCCGAGTTCGTGAGTTCTACCGACTTTCACGATTTCGACCCGGATGGCCATAGCGCATGCAAAACCATTTAGTTGCACCATTCGAACGTGTATTTCGTCAATGTCCAGTCCGGCATCCTAGGACCCGAGTTCATGAATTTTCTTGACTTTCCAAATATCGACCTAGATGGCCATCCGCGCATGCAAAACCATCAAGTTGCACCGTCCGGACGCGTATTCCATCAAGGTTCTGTCCGGCTTCTAGGCACCCTAGTTCGTTAGTTTTAACGACTTTCTCGACTTTCCCCATTTTGACCTCGATGGCCATCTACGCATGAAAAATCATCAACTTGGACCATCCGGACGTCTATTCCATCAAGGTCCCGTCCGGCCGCCCGGAACCCGAGTTCTTGAGTTTTACCCGCTTTCTCCACTTCGACCCAGATGGCCATCCGCACATGCAAAATCATTAAGTTGCACCATCTGAACCTGTATTCCGTCAAGGTTCCATCCGACCGCCCGGGACCCGAGTCCGTGAGTTTCACCAACATTCCCGACTTTTTTGATTTTGACCCAGATGGCCCTCCGCGCTTGCAAAACCATCAAGTTGAACCATCCAGACGTGTATTCCGTCAAGGTCTTGTCCGGAGGTCCGGGACCCGAGTTTGTGAGTTTTCTGAGTTTCCCGATTTCCGAGTCTGCGCATGCAAAACCATCAAGTTGCACTGTCTGGATGTGTATTCCGTCAAGGTCCCGTCCGGCCACCCGGGAGCCGAGTTCATGAGTTTTAATAACTTTCCTGATTTCAACCTAGATTGCCATCCGTGCACGCAAAACCATCAAATTGCACTGTCCGAACGTGTATTCCGTCATGGTCCCGTCCGGTCGCTCGGTATCCGAGTTAGTGAGTTTTACCGACTTTCCTGACTTTCCTGATATTGACTCAGATGATCATCCGCACATGCGAAACCTTTTAGTTGCACCATCTGAACGTGTATTCCGTCAAGGTTCATTTTGGCGTCCCGGGACCCGAGTTCATGACTTTTTCATACTTTTCCAATTTCAACCCAGACGGCCATCCGCGCATGCAAAACCATCAAGTTGCACCGTTCGGACGTGTATTCCGTCAACGCCCCATCCAGCTACCCGAGAATCTACTTCGTGAGTTTTACCGACTTTCCCAACATTCTCCATTTCGACCTAGATGGCCAACCGCGCATGCAAAACTATCAAGTTGCACCATCCGGACGTGTGTTCCGTCAAAATCCCGTCCAGCCACCCGGGACCTGATTTCGTGAGTTTTCCCAACTTTTCCTACTTTTCTTATTTCAACCCAGATGGCCATCCGAGCATGCAAAACCATCAAGTTACACCATCCGAACGTGTATACAGTCAAGGTCCCGTCCGGTCACACGGGACCCGAGTTCGTGGGTTATACTGACTTTCGCGATTTCGAACCGGATGGCCATTGCGCATGCAAAACAATTTAGTTGCACCATCCGATCGTGTATTCCGTCAATGTCCAGTCCGGCGTCCCAGGACACGAGTTAATGAGTTTTCTTGACTTTAATTTCGACCTAGATGGCCATCCGCACATGCAAAACCATCAAGTTGCACCGTCCGGACGTGTATTCTGTCAAGGTTCTGTCCGGCTTCCAGGGACCCTAGTTCGTTAGTTTTACTGACTTTCTCGACCTTCCCCATTTTGACCCCGATGGGCATCCACGCATGAAAAATGATCAAGTTGGACCATCCGGATGTCTATTCCGTCAAGGTCCCGTCTAGCCTCCCGGGACCCGAGTTTGTGAGTTTTACCGACTTTCTCCACTTCGACCCAGATGACCATCCGCGCATGCAAAACCATTAAGTTGCACCATCCAAACCTTTATTCCGTCAAGGTTCCATCCGACCGCCCGGGACCCGAGTTCGTGAGTTTCACCAACTTTCCCGACTTTTTTGATTTTGACCCAGATGGCCCTCCGCGCTTGCAAAACCATCAAGTTGAACCGTTCGGACGTGTATTCCGTCAAGGTCTTGTCTGGCGGTCTGGGACCCGAGTTTGTGAGTTTTCCGAGTTTCTCAATTTGCCATCTGCGCTTGCAAAACCATCAAGTTGCACTGTCTGGACGTGTATTCCGTCAAGGTCCCGTCCGGCTACCCGGGGGCCGAGATCATGAGTTTTTCTAACTTTCCTGATTTCAACCCAGATTGCCATCCGCGCATGCAAATCCATCAAATTGCACCGTCCGAACGTGTATTCCGTCATGGTCCCGTCCGTTCGCTCGGTACCCGAGTTAGTGAGTTTTACCGACTTTTCTGACTTTCCCTATATTGACTCAGATGGTCATCCGTGCATGCGAAACCTTCCAGTTGCTCCATCTGAACGTGTATTCCGTCACGGTCCAGTTCAGAGTCCATGAACCCGAGTTCATGAGTTTTTCTGACTTTTCCAATTTCAACCCAGACGGCCATCCGCGCATGCAAAACCATCAAGTTGCACCGTTCGGACGTGTATTCCGTCAACGCCCCGTCCAGCTACCCGAGAATCGACTTCGTGAGTTTTACCGACTTTCCCAACATTCTCCATTTCGACCTAGATGGCCAACCGCACATGCAAAACTATCAAGTTGCACCATCCGGACGTGTATTCCGTCAAGATCCCGTCCGGCCACCCGGGACCTGATTTCGTGAGTTTTCCCAACTTTTCTACTTTTCTTATTTCAACCCAGATGGCCATCGGAGCATGCAAAACCATCAAGTTACACCGTCCGAACGTGTATACCGTCAAGGTCTCGCCCGGTCGCACGGGACTCGAGTTTGTGAGTTCAACCGACTTTCTCGATTTTGAACCACATGGCCATAGCGCATGCAAAACAATTTAGTTGCACCATCCGATTGTGTATTCCGTCAATGTCCAGTCCGACGTCCCAGGACACGAGTTAATGAGTTTTCCTTACTTTCCAAATTTCGACCTAGATGGCCATCCGCGCATGCAAAACCATCAAGTTGCACCGTAGGGACGTGTATTCTGTCAAGGTTCTGTCCGGCTTCCAAGGACCCTAGTTCGTTAGTTTTACCGACTTTCTCGACCTTCCCCATTTTGACCCCGATGGGCATCCACGCATGAAAAATGATCAAGTTGGACCATCCGGACGTCTATTCCATCAAGGTCCCGTCTAGCCTCCCGGGACCCGAGTTTGTGAGTTTTACCGACTTTCTCCACTTCGACCCAGATGACCATCCGCGCATGCAAAACCATTATGTTGCACCATCCAAACCTTTATTCCGTCAAGGTTCCATCCGTCCGCCCGGAACCCGAGTTCATGAGTTTCACCAACTTTCCCGACTTTTTCGATTTTGACCCAGATGTCCCTCTGCGCTTGCAAAACCATCAAGTTAAACCTTTCGGACGTGTATTCCGTCAAAGTCTTGTCCGGCGGTCTGGGACCCGAGTTTGTGAGTTTTCCGAGTTTCTCAATTTGCCATCTGCGCATGCAAAACCATCAAGTTGCACTGTCTGGACGTGTATTACGTCAAGGTCCCGTCTGGCCACCCGGGGCCGACATCATGAGTTTTTCTGACTTTCCTGATTTCAACCCAGATTGCCATCCGCGCATGCAAATCCATCAAATTGCACCGTCCGAACGTGTATTCCGTCATGGCCCCGTCCGTTCGCTCGGTACCCGAGTTAGTGAGTTTTACCGACTTTTCTGACTTTCCCTATATTGACTCAAATGGTCATCCGCGCATGCGAAACCTTCCAGTTGCACTATCTGAACGTGTATTCCGTCACGGTCCAATTCAGAGTCCATGGACCCGAGTTCATGAGTTTTTCTGACTTTCCCAATTTCAACCCAGATGGCCATCCGCGCATGCAAAATCATCAAGTTGCACCGTTTGGACGTGTATTCCATCAAGGCCCCGTCCAGCTACCCGAGACCCAACTTCGTGAGTTTTACCGACTTTCCCAACATTCTCCATTTCGACCCAGATGGTTAACCGCGCATGCAAAACTATCAAGTTGCATCATCCGGACATGTATTCCGTCAAGATCCCGTCTGGCCACCCGTGACCCGATTTCGTGAGTATTCCCGACTTTTCCTACTTTTCCGATTTCAACCCAGATGGCAATCCGAGCATGCAAAATCATCAAGTTGCATCGTCTGAACGTGTATACCGTCAAGGTCCCGCCGGTCACACGGGACCGAGTTCGTGAGTTCTACCGACTTTCTCGATTTTGAACCACATGGCCATCTTTCATGCAAAACAATTTAGTTGCACCATCCGATTGTGTATTCCGTCAATGTCCAGTCCGACGTCCCAGGACACGAGTTAATGAGTTTTCTTGACTTTCCAAATTTTGACCTAGATGGCCATCCGCGCATGCAAAACCATCAAGTTGCACCGTACGGACGTGTATTCCGTCAAGGTTCTGTCCGGCTTCCAGGGACCCTAGTTCGTTGGTTTTACCGACTTTCTCGACATTCCCCATTTTGACCCCGATGGGCATCCACACATGAAAAATCATCAAGTTGGACCATCCGGACGTCTATTCCGTCAAGGTCCCGTCTGGCCTCCCGGGACCCGAGTTTGTGAGTTTTACCAACTTTTTCCACTTCAACCCAGATGGCCATCCGTTCATGCAAAACTATTGAGTTGCACCATCCGAACCTGTATTCTGTCAAGGTTTCATCCGACCGCCCGAGACCCGAGTTCGTGAATTTCACCAACTTTCCCAACTTTTTTTATTTTGACCCAGATGGCTCTCCGCGCTTGCAAAACCATCAAGTTGAACCGTCCGGACCTTTATTCCGTCAAGGTCTTGTCCGGCTGTCCGGGACCCGAGTTTGTGAGTTTCCTGAGTTTCCCAATTTCGGCCTAGATGGTCATCTGCCCATGCAAAACCATCAAGTTGCACTGTCTGGACGTGTATTCCGTCAAGGTCCCGTCCGGCCACCCGGGGGCCGAGATCATGAGTTTTCCCGACTTTTCTGATATCAACCCCGATTGCCATCCGCACATGCAAAACCATCAAATTGCTCCATCCGAACGTGTATTCCATCATGGTTCCGTCCGGTCACTCGGTACCCGAGTTAGTGAGTTTTTCCGACTTTCCTAACTTTCCCGATATTGACTCAGATGGCCATCTGCGCATGCGAAACCTTCCAGTTGCACCATCTGAATGTGTATTCCGTCAAGGTCCAGCCTAGAGTCCCGGGCCCGAGTTCATGAGTTTTCCTGACTTTCTCAATTTCGACCCAGATGACCATCCACGCATGCAAAACAATCAAGTTGAACCGTCCAGACGTGTATTCCGTCAAAGCCCAATCAAGCCGCCCGAGACCCGAGTTCATGATTTTTACCGACTTTTCTGACTTTCTCAATTTCGACCTAGATGGTCATCCGTGCATGCAAAACCATCAAGTTGCACCATCCGAACCTATATTCCGTTAAGGTCCCGTCCAGACGCCAAAGACCCGAGTTCGTGAGTTTTACTGACTTTCACTACTTTCTCGATTTCAACCCAAATGGCGCTCCGACCATGCAAAACCAAGTTGCACCATCCGCACGTGTATTCCATCAAGGTCCCGTCCGACCGACCGGGACCTGATTTCATGAGTTTTACCAACTTACCCATTTGGACCAACATGGCCATCCGCGCATGCGAAAGCATCAGGTTGTATCGTCCGGACGTGTATTCCGTCAAGGTCTTGTCCTGTTGCCCGGGACGCAAGTTTGTCAGTTTTCTAGAGTTTCCTGATTTCGACCCAGATGGCCATGCGAGCATGCAAAACTATCAAGTTGCCAATCCGAACGTGTATTCCGTCAAGATCCCGTCCGGCCACCCGGGACCCGATTTCGTGAGTTTTCCCGACTTTCCCTACTTTCCCGATTTCAACCATGATGTCCATCCGAGCATGCAAAACCATCAAGTTGCACAGTCCGAATGTGTATTCCATCAAGGTCCCGTCCGGTCGCACGGGACCGAGTTCATGAGTTCTACGGACTTTCGCGATTTTGACCCGGATGGCTAGCGCATGCAAAACCATTTAGTTGCACCATCCGAACATGTATTTCATTAATGTCCAGTCCGGCATCCCAGGACCCGAGTTCATGAGTTTTCTTGACTTTCCAAATTTCGACCTAGATGGCCATCCGCGCATGCAAAACCATCAAGTTGCACCGTCTGGACGTGTATTCCGTCAAGGTTCTGTCCGGGTTCCCGAGACCCTAGTTCGTTAGTTTTACCGACTTTCTCGACTTTCCCCATTTTGACCCCGATGGCCATCCACGCATGAAAAAACATCAAGTTGGACCATCCGGACGTCTATTCCATCAAGGACCCGTCCGGCCACCCGGAACCCGAGTTCTTGAGTTTTACCGACTTTCTCTACTACGACCCAGATGGCCATCCGTGCATGCAAAACCGTTAAGTTACACCATCAAACCTTTATTCTGTCAAGGTTCCATCCGACCGCCCGGGACCCGAGTTCGTGAGTTTCACCAACTTTCCTGACTTTTTCGATTTTGACCCGGATGGCCCTCCGCGCTTGCAAAACCATCAAGTTGTACCGTCCGGACATGTATTCCGTCAAGGTCTTGTCCGGTGGTCCGGGACCCGAGTTTGTGAGTTTTCCTAGTGTCCCGATTTCGTCCGAGATGGCCATCCGCGGATTCAAAACCATCAAGTCGCACTATTTGGACATGTATTCCTTCAAGGTCCCGTCAGGCCACCCAGGATCCGAGTTCATGAGTTTTCCTAACTTTCCTGATTTCAACCAAGATTACCATCTGCGCATGCAAAACCATCAAACTGCACCGTCCGAATGTGTATTCCGTCAATGTCCTGTCCGGTCGCTCGTTACCCGAGTTAGTGAGTTTACCGACTTTCCTGACTTTCCCGATATTGACTCAGATGGCCATCCGCGCATGCGAAACCTTCTAGTTGCACCATCTGAACGTGTATTCCGTCAAGGTCCAGTTCAGCGTCCCAGGACCCGAGTTCATGAGTTTTCCTGACTTCCCCAATTTCGACCCAGATTGCCATCCGCGCATGCAAAACCATCGATTTGCACCGTTCGGACGTGTATTCCGTCAAGGCCCCATCCAGCTACCCGAGACCCGACTTCGTGAGTTTTACCGACTTTCCCAACATTCTCCATTTCGACTCATATGGCCAGCCAGCCGCGCATGCAAAACTATCAAGTTGCAACATACGGACGAGTATTCCGTCAAGATCCCGTCCGGCCACCCGGGACCCGATTTTGTTAGTTTTCCCGACTTTTCCTACTTTCCTGATTTCAACCCAGATGGTCATCCGAGCATGCAAAACCATCAAGTTGCACCGTCCGAATGTGTATACCGTTAAGGTCCCGTATGATCGCACGGGACCCGAGTTTGTGAGTTCTACCGACTTTCACGATTTTTAACTAGATGGCCATCGCGCATGCAAAACCATTTAGTTGCACATTCCGATCGTGTATTCCGTCAATGTCCAGTCCGGTGTCTCAGGACCCGAGTTCATGAGTTTTCTTAACTTTCCAAATTCCAACCTAGATGGCCATCCGTGCATGCAAAACCATCAAGTTGCATCGTCTGGACGTGTATTCCATCAAGGTTCTATCCGGCTTCCAGAGACCCTAGTTCATTAGTTTTACCGACTTTCTCGACTTTCCACTTTTTGACCCTGATTGCCATCCACGCATGAAAAATCATCAAGTTGGACCATCCGGACGTCTATTACGTCAAGGTCCCGTCCGGCCTCTCGGAACCCGAGTTCGTGAGTTTTACCGACTTTCTCCACTTCGACCCAGATGGCCATCCGCGCATGGAAAACCATTAAGTTGCACCATCCGAACCTGTATTCCGTCAAGGTTCCATCCGACTGCCCAGGACCCGAGTTCGTGAGTTTCTCCAACTTTCCCGACTTTTTTGATTTTGACCCACATGGCCCTCCGTGCTTCCAAAACCATCAAGTTGCACCGTCCGGACGTGTATTCCGTCAAGGTCTTGTTCGGCGGTCCGGGATCTGAGTTTGTGAGTTTTCTGATTTTGTCCTGGATAGCCATCCGCGCATGCAAAACCATCAGGTTGCACTGTCCGGACGTGTATTCCGTCAAGGTACCGTTCGGCCACCCGGGAGCCGAGTTCATGAGTGTCCCGACTTTCCAAATTTCAACCCAGATTGCCATCTGCGCATACAAAACCATCAAATTGCACCGTCCGAATGTGTATTCCATCAAGGTCCCGTCCGGTCGCTCGGTACCCGAGTTAGTGACTTTTACCGACTTTCCTGTCTTTCCCGATTTTGATTCAGATGGCCATTCGCGCATGTAAAACCTTCCAGTTGCACCATATGAACGTGTATTCCATCAAGGTCCAGTTCGGCGTCCCAGGACCTGAGTTTATGAGTTTTCCTGACTTTCCCTACTTTCCCGATTTCAACCTAGATGACCATCCGAGCATGCAAAACCATCAAGTTGCACAGTCCGGACGTGTATTCCGTCAAGGTCCCGTCCGGTCGCAAGGGACCCGAGTTCGTGAGTTCTACGGACTTTCGCGATTTTGACCCGGATGGCTAGCGCATGCAAAACCATTTAGTTGCACCATCCAAACATGTATTTCGTCAATGTCCAGTCCGGTATCCCAGGACCCGAGTTCATGAGTTTTCTTGACTTTCCAAATTTTGACCTAGATGGCCATCCGCGCATGCAAAACTATCAATTTGCACCGTTGGGACGTGTATTCTGTCAAGGTTCTATCCAGCTTCCCAGGACCCTAGTTCGTTAGTTTTATCGACTTTCTCAAATTTCCCCATTTTGACCCCGATGGCGATCCACGCATGAAAAATCATCAAGTTGGACCACCCAGACGTCTATTCCATCAAGGTCCTGTCCGGCCTCGCGGGACCCGAGTTCATGAGTTTTACCAACTTTCTCCACTTCGACCCAGATGGTCATCCGTGCATGCAAAACCATTAAGTTACACCATCCAAACCTTTATTCTGTCAAGTTTCCATCCGACCGCCCAAGACCCGAGTTCGTGAGTTTCACCAACTTTCCCAACTTTTTCAATTTTTACCCGGATGGCCCTCCGCGCTTGCAAAAACATCAAGTTGCACCGTCTGGACGTGTATTCTGTCTAGGTCTTGTCCGGCGGTCCGGTACACGAGTTTGTGAGTTTTCCTAGTGTCCCGATTTTGTCCGAGATGGCCATCCACGCATTAAAAACCATCAAGTTGCACTGTTTGGACATGTATTCCGTCAAGGTCCCGTCAGGCCACCCAGGATCCGAGTTCACGAGTTTTCCTGACTTTCCTGATTTCAACCCAGATTGCCATCCGCGCATGCAAAACCATCAAATTGCACCGTCCGAACGTGTATTCCGTCAAGGTCCAGTTCGGCGTCCCAGGACCCGAGTTCATGAGTTTTCCTGACTTTCCAAATTTCGATCCAGATTGCCATCCGTGCATGCAAAACCATCGAGTTGCACCGTTCGGACGTGTATTCCGTCTAGTCCTCGTCGAGCTACCCGACACCCAACTTTGTGAGTTTTACCGACTTTCCCAACATTCTCCATTTCGACCCATATGGCCAACCGCACATGCAAAACTATCAAGATGCAACATACGGACGAGTATTCCGTCAAGATCCCGTCCGGCCACCCGGGACCCGATTTCATGGGTTTTCTCGACTTTTCCTACTTTCCCGATTTCAACCCAGATGGCCATTCGAGCATGCAAAACAATAAAGTTGCACCGTCCGAACGTGTATACCGTCAAGGTCCCGTGTGGTCGCACGGGACCCGAGTTCGTGAGTTCTACCGACTTTCGTGATTTTTTACCGGATGGCCATCGCGCATGCAAAACCATTGAGTTGCACCATCTGAACGTGTATTCCATCAAGGTCTAGTCCGGCGTCACGGAACCCGAGTTCATGAGTTTTCCTGACTTTCACAATTTTGACCCAGATGACCATCCACACATGCAAAACCTTCAAGTTGAACCGTTCGGATGTGTTTTCCGTCAAGGCCCCGTCCAGCCGCCCGAGACCCGAATTCGTGAGTTCATGAGTTTCCCGACTTTCTAGATTCAACCAGATTGCCATCCACGCATGCAAAACCATCAAATTGCACCGTCCGAACGTGTATTCCGTCAAGGTCCCGTCCGGTCGCTCGGTACCCGAGTTAGTGACTTTTACCGACTTTCATGACTTTCTTTATTTTGACTCAGATGGTCATCCGCGCATGCAAAACCTTCCAGTTGCACCATCTGAACGTGTATTCCATCAAGGTCCAGTCCGGCGTCACGGAACCCGAGTTCATGAGTTTTCCTGACTGTCACAATTTTTACCCAGATGACCATCCACGCATGCAAAACCTTCAAGTTGTACCGTACGTACGTGTATTCCGTCAAGGTTTTGTCCGGCTTCCAAGGACCCTAGTTCATTAGTTTTAGCGACTATCTCGACTTTCCCCATTTTGACCCCGATTGCCATCTACGCATGAAAAATCATCGAGTTGGACCATCCGGACGTCTATTCCGTCAAGGTCCCTTCCGGCCTCACGGGATCCGAGTTCGTGAGTTTTACCGACTTTCTCCACTTCGACCCAGATGGCCATCCGCTCATGCAAAACTATTAAGTTGCATCATCTGAACCTGTATTCCGTCAAGGTTTCATCCGACCGCCCGGGATCCGAGTTCGTAAGTTTCACCAACTTTCCCAATTTATTCGATTTTGACCCAAATGACCCTCCGCTCTTGCAAAATCATCAAGTTGCACCGTCCGGACGTGTATTTCGTCAAGGTCTTGTCCGGCGGTCCGGGACCCGAGTTTGTGAGTTTCCCGAGTTTCCCGATTTTGTCCTGGATGGCCATCCGCGCATGCAAAACCATCAAGTTGCACTGTCTGGACGTGTATTCCGTCAAGGTCCCGTCCGGCGACCCGGGAGCCGAGTTCATGAGTTTCCCGACTTTCCAGATTCAACCCAGATTGCCATCCGCCCATGCAAAACCATCAAATTGCACCGTCCAAACGTGTATTCCGTCAAGGTCCCGTCCGGTCGCTCGGTACCCGAGTTAGTGACTTTTACCGACTTTCCTGACATTCTTGATTTTGACTCACATGGCCATCCGTGCATGCAAAACCTTCCAGTTGCACCATCTGAAAGTGTATTCCATCAAAGTCCAGTCCGTCGTCATGGAACCCGAGTTCATGAGTTTTCCTGACTTTTACAATTTTGACCCAGATAACCATCCATGCATGCAAAACCTTCAAGTTGAACCGTCCGGATGTGTTTTCCGTCAAGGCACCGTCCAGCCGCACGAGACCCGAATTCGTGAGTTTACCCGACTTTCTCGATTTCAACCCAGAAGGCCATCCGTGCATGCAAAACCATCAAGTTGCACAATCCGCACATGTATTTCATGAAGGTCCCGGCCGGCCACCCGGGATCCGAGTTCATGCGTTTTACCGACTTTCCCAATTTTGACCCAGATGACAATCCGCGCATGCAAAACCATCTAGTTGAACTGTAGGGGACGTGTATTCCGTCAAGGTACTGTCCAGCCACACGGGACCCGAGTTCATGAGTTTCACCGACTTTCCTGATTTCGACCTAGATGGATATCCGCGCATGCAAAAGCATTTTGGTTCACCATCCAAACGTGTATTCCGTCAAGGTCCCGTCTCGTCGCTCGGGGCCCGAGTTAGTGAGTTTTACCGACTTTTACGACTTTCCCGATATTGACTCAGATGGCCATCCGTGCATGTGAAACCTTCCAGTTGCACCATGTGAACGTGTATTCCGTCAAGGTCCAGTTCGGCGTCCCGGACCCGAGTTCATGAATTTTCCTAACTATCCCAATTTCGACCCAAAAGGCCATCTGCGCATGCAAAACCATCAAGTTGCACCATTCGGACATGTATTCCTTCAAGTCCCCGTCCAAACACCCGAGACCCGACTTCGTAAGTTTTACCGACTTTCCCAACATTCTCCATTTCGACCCAGATGGCTAACCACACATGCAAAAATATCAAACTGCACCATCCGGATGTGTATTCCGTCAAGATCTCGTCCAGCCACCCGGGACCCGATTTCGTGAGTTTTCCTGACTTTCCCTACTTTTTTTTATTTTAACCCAGATGGCCATTCGAGCATGGAAAACCATCCAGTTGCACCGTCCGAATGTGTATTCCTTCAAGGTCCCATCCGATCGCACGGGACCTGATTTCGTTAGTTTTACCGACTTTCGCGGTTTCGACCCGGAGGCCATCGCGCATGCAAAACCATTTAGTTGCACCATCGGAACGTGTATCCATCAAGGTCCGGTCCAGCCGCTCGGGACCAAAATTAGTGAGTTTTACCGACTTTCCCTCCAAATTTTGACCTAGATGACCATCCGCGCATGCAAAACCATCAAGTTGCACCATTCGGACATGTATTCCATCAAGGTTCCGTCCGGCCGCCCGGGACCCGAGTTCGTGAGTTTTACCGACTTTCTCCACTTCGACCTAGATGGCCATCCGTGCATGCAAAACAATTAAGTTACACCATCCAAACCTTTATTCTGTCAAGTTTCCATCCGACCGCCCAGGACCCGAGTTCGTGAGTTCCACCAACTTTCCTGACTTTTTCAATTTTGACCCGGATGGCCCTCCGCGCTTGCAAAACCATCAAGTTGCACCGTCCGGACGTGTATTCCGTCAAGGTCTTGTCCGGCGATCCGGGACACGAGTTTGTGAGTTTTCCTAGTGTCCCGATTTCGTCCGAGATGGCCATCCGCGCATTAAAAACCATTAAGTTGCACTGTTTAGACATGTATTCCGTCAAGGTCCCGTCAGGCCACCCGGGATCCGAGTTCACGAGTTTTCCTGACTTTCCTGATTTAAACCGAGATTGCCATCCGCGCATGCAAAACCATCAAATTGCACCGTCTAAACGTGTATTCCGTCAAGGTCCCGTCCGGTCGCTCGGTACCCGAGTTAGTGACTTTTAACGACTTTCCTGACTTTCCCGATATTGACTCAGATCGCCATCCGCGTATGCGAAACCTTCCAGTTGCACCATCTGAACGTGTATTCCGTCAAGATCCAGTTCGGCGTCCCAGGACCCGAGTTCATGAGTTTTCCTGACTTTCCCAATTTCGATCCGGATTGCCATCCGAGCATGCAAAACCATTGAGTTGCACCGTACGGACGAGTATTTCGTTAAGATCCCGTCCGGCCACCCGGGACCCGATTTCGTGGGTTTTACCGACTTTCCTACTTTCCCGATTTCAATCCAGATGGCCATCTGAGCATGCAAAACCATAAAGTTGCACCGTCCGAACGTGTATACCGTCAAGGTCTCGTGTGGTCGCACGGGACCCGAGTTCGTGAGTTCTACTGACTTTCATGATTTTTAACCGGATGGCCATCACGCATGCAAAACCATTGAGTTGCACCTTCCGATTGCGTATTCCGTCAATGTCTAGTCCGGCGTCCCAGGACCCAAGTTCATGAGTTTTCTTGACTTCCCAAATTTCGACCTAGATGGCCATCCGCACATGCAAAACCATCAAGTTGCACCGTCCGTACGTGTATTCCGTCAAGGTTCTGTCCGGCTTCCAAGGACCCTAGTTCATTAGTTTTACCGACTATCTCGACTTTCCCCATTTTGACCCCGATTGCCATCCACGCATGAAAAATCATCGAGTTGGACCATCCGGACGTCTATTCTGTCAAGGTCCATTCCGACCTCCCAGGATTCGAGTTCGTGAGTTTTACCGAGTTTTTCCACTTCGACCCAGATGGCCATCCGCTCATGCAAAACCATTAAGTTGCACCATCTGAACCTGTATTCCGTTAAGGTTCCATCCGACCGCCCGTGATCCGAGTTCCTGAGTTTCACCAACTTTCCCAATTTATTCGATTTTGACCTAGATGGCCCTCCGCTCTTGTAAAATCATCAAGTTGCACCGTCCGGACGTGTATTCCGTCAAGGTCTTGTCCGACAGTCCGGGACCCGAGTTTGTGAGTTTCCCGAGTTTCGCGATTTTGTCCTGGATGGCAATCCGCGCATGCCAAACCATCAAGTTGCACTGTCTGGACGTGTATTCCGTCAAGGTCCCGTCCGGCCACCCGGTGGCCGAGTTCATGAGTTTCCCGACTTTCCAGGTTCAACCCAGATTGCCATCCGCGCATGCAAAACCATCAAATTGCACCGTCCGAACGTGTATTCCATCAAGTTGCACCATCCGCACGTGTAGTTCATGCGTTTTACCGACTTTCCCGATTTTGACCCAGATGACAATCCGCGCATGCAAAACCATCTAGTTGAACTGTAGGGACGTGTATTCCGTCAAGGTACCTTCCAGCCGCACGGGACCCGAGTTCATGAGTTTCACCGACTTTCCTGATTTCGACCTAGATGTCTATCCGCGCATGCAAAAGCATTTTGGTTCACCATCCAAACGTGTATTCCGTCAAGGTCCCGTCTCGTCGCTCGGGGCCCGAGTTAGTGAGTTGTACCGACTTTCACGACTTTCCCGATATTGACTCAGATGGCCATCCGCGCATGCGAAACCTTCCAGTTGCACCATATGAAAGTGTATTTCGTCAAGGTCCAGTTCAGCGTCCCGGGACCCGAGTTCATGATTTTTTCTGACTATCCCAATTTCGACCCAAAAGGCCATCTGCGCATGCAAACCATCAAGTTGCACCATTCGGACGTGTATTCCTTCAAGTCCCCGTCCAGACACCTGAGACCCGACTTCGTAAGTTTTACCGACTTTCCCAACATTCTCCATTTCGACCCAGATGGCTAACCGCACATGCAAAAATATCAAACTGCACCATCCGGATGTGTATTCCGTCAAGATCTCGTCCAGCCACCCGGGACCCGATTTCGTGAGTTTTCCCGACTTTCCCTACTTTTTTATTTTAACCCAGATGGCCATTCGAGCATGGAAAACCATCCAGTTGCACCGTCCGAATGTGTATTCCTTCAAGGTCCCATCCGATCACACGGGACCTGATTTTGTTAGTTTTACCGACTTTCGCGGTTTCGACTCGGAGGCCATCGTGCATGCAAAACCATTTAGTTGCACCATCGGAACGTGTATCCGTCAAGGTCCGGTCCAGCCGCTCGGGACAGAATAAAGGTTTGGATGGTGTAACTTAATGGTTTTGCATGCGCGGATGACCATCTGGGTCAAAGTGGAGAAAGTCGGTAAAACTCACGAACTCAGGTCCCGGGCGGCTGGACAGAACCTTGATGGAATACACGTCCGAACGGTGCAACTTGATGGTTTTGTATGCGTGGATGGTCATCTAGGTCGAAATTTGGAGGGAAAGTCGGTAAAACTCACTAACTTTGGTCAAGTTTCCATCTGACCGCCCAGGACCCGAGTTCGTGAGTTTCACCAACTTTCCCGACTTTTTAAATTTTGACCCGGATGGCCCTCCGCGCTTGCAAAACCATCAAGTTGCACCGTCCGGACGTGTATTCCGTCAAGGTCTTGTCCGGCGGTCTGGGACACAAGTTTGTGAGTTTTCCTAGTGTCCCGATTTCGTCCGAGATGGCCATCCGCGCATTAAAAACCATTAAGTTGCACTGTTTGGACATGTATTCCGTCAAGGTCCCGTCAGGCCACCCGGGATCCGAGTTCACGAGTTTTCCTGACTTTCCTGATTTCAACCCAGATTGCCATCCGCGCATGCAAAACCATCAAATTGCACTGTCCGAACGTGTATTCCGTCAAGGTCCCGTCCGATCGCTCGGTACCCGAGTTAGTGATTTTTAACGACTTTCCTGACTTTCCTGATATTGACTCAGATGGCCATCCGCGTATGCGAAACCTTCCAGTTGCACCATCTGAACGTGTATTCCGTCAAGGTCCAGTTCGGCGTCCCAGGAACCGAGTTCATGAGTTTTCCTGACTTTCCCAATTTCGATCCAGATTGCCATCCGCGCATGGAAAACCATCGAGTTGCACCGTACGGACGGGTATTTCGTCAAGATCCCGTCCGGCCACCCGGGACCCGATTTCTTGGGTTTTACCGACTTTCCTACTTTCCCGATTTCAACCCAGATGGCCATCCAAGCATGCAAAAACATAAAGTTGCACCGTCCGAACGTGTATACCGTCAAGGTCTCGTGTGGTCGCACGGGACCCGAGTTCGTGAGTTCTACCGACTTTCGTGATTTTTAACCGGATGGCCATCACGCATGCAAAACCATTGAGTTGCACCTTCCGATCGTGTATTCCGTCAATGTCCAGTCCGGCGTCCCAGGACCCGAGTTCATGAGTTTTCTTGACTTCCCGAATTTCGACCTAGATGGCCATCCGCACATGCAAAACCATCAAGTTGCACCGTCCGTACATGTATTCCGTCAAGGTTCTGTCCGGCTTCCAAGGACCCTAGTTCATTAGTTTTACCGACTATCTCGACTTTCCCCGTTTTGAACCCGATTGCCATCCACGCATGAAAAATCATCGAGTTGGACCATCCGGACGTCTATTCCGTCAAGGTCCCTTCCGACCTCCCGGGATTCGAGTTCGTGAGTTTTACCGACTTTCTCCACTTTGACCCAGATGGCCATCCGCTCATGCAAAATCATTAAGTTGCACCATCTAAACCTGTATTCCGTCAAGGTTCCATCCGATCGCCCGGGATCCGAGTTCGTGAGTTTCACCAACTTTCCCAATTTATTCGATTTTGACCCAGATGGCCCTCCGCTCTCGTAAAATCATCAAGTTGCACCGTCCGTACGTTTACCGACTTTCCCGATATTGACTCAGATGGCCATCCGTGCATGCAAAACCTTTCAGTTGCACCATCCGAACGTTTATTCCGTCAAGGTCCAGTTTGGCGTCCCGGGACCCGAGTTCATGAGTTTTCCTAACTTTCCCAATTTCGACCCAGATGGTCATCCGTGCATGCAAAACATTAATGTTGCACCGTCCGGACGTGTATGCCGTCAAGGCCCCGTCCAGCCACCCGAGACCTGACTTCGTGAGTTTTACCGACTTTCCAAACATTATCCATTTCGACCCAGATGGCCAACCGCGCATGCAAAACCATCAAGTTTTACCATCCACACGTGTATTCCGTCAAGGTCCCGTCCGGCCACCCGGGACCCGAGTTCGTGAGTTTTACCGACTTTCTCTATTTTGACCCAGATGTCAATCCGCGCATGCAAAACCATCAAGTTACACCGTCAGGACATGTATTCCGTCAAGGTTCCGTCCGGCCGCCTGGGACCCGAGTTTATTAGTTTTACCGACTTTCCCGACTTTCTCGGATTTGACCTTGATGGCCATCCACGCATGCAAAACCATCAAATTGCACCGTCCGGACATGTATTCCATCAAGGTTCCATCCAGCGGCCCGGGAACCGAGTTTGTAAGTTTTTCCGACTTTCTCAACTTTCCTGATTTTGAACCCTATGGCCATCCACGCATGAAAATCCATCAAGTTGGACCATACGGACGTGTAATTCGTCAAGGTCCCATCCAGCCTCCTGGGAACCTAGTTCTTGTGTTTTACCGACTTCCCCGAATTTCTCGATTTCGATCCAGATGGCCATCCGCGCATGCAAAACTATCAAGTTGCACCATCCGAACGTGTATTCCTTCAAGGTCCCATCCGGCCGCCCAGGACCCGAGTTCGTGAGTTTTACCGACTTTCCCGAATTTCTCGATTTTGACCCAGATGGCCATCCGCGCATGCAAAACAATCAAGTTGCACCATCCACACGTGTATTCTATCAAGGTCCCATCCGGTCGCCCTGGATCCGAGTTCATAAGTTTTACCGACTTTCCCAATTTTGACTCATATGACAATCCGCGCATGCAAAACCATCAAGTTGAACCGTAGGGACGTGTACTCCGTCATGGTTCCGTTCGGCCGCACGGGACCCGAGTTCGTGAGTTTTACCGACTTTCCTGATTTTGACCTAGATGGTAAACCACATATGCAAAGCCATTTAGTTCACCATCCAAACGTGTATTCCGTCAAGATCCCGTCCGGTCGCTAGACCCGAGTCAGTGAGTTTTACAGACTTTCCCGACTTTCCCCATATTGACTCAGATGGCTATCCGCGCATGCGAAACCTTCCAGTTACACCATCTGAACCTGTATTCCGTCAATGTCCAGTTCGGCGTCCTGGGACCCGAGTTCATGAGTTTTACTAACTTTCCCAATTTTGACCCAGATAGTCATCTGTGCATGCAAAACCATCAAGTTGCACCGTTCAGACGTGTATTCCATCAAGGCCCCATCCAGCCACCCGAGACCCGAGTTCGTGAGTTTTACCGACTTTCTCGACATTCTCCATTTCGACCCAGATGGCCAACTGGCATGCAAAACTATCAAGTTTCACGATATTGACTCAGATGGCCATCCGCGCATACAAAACCTTCCAGTTGCACCATCTGAACGTGTATTCCGTCAAGGTCCAGTTCAGCGTCGCGGGACCCGAGTTCATGAGTTTTCATGACTTTACCAATTTCGACCCAGATGTCCATCCGTGCATGCAAAACCATCAAGTGTTCAGACGTGTATGCCGTCAAGGCCCCGTCTAGCCGCCCGAGACCCGAGTTCGTGAGTTTTACCGAGTTTTTCGACATTCTCAATTTTGACCCAAGTGACCATCCGCGCATGCAAAACCATCAAGTTGCACCATCTGCACGTGTATTTCACCAAGGTCGTGTCCAACCGCCCGGGACCTAAGCTCATGAGTTTTACCAACTTTTTGGATTTGGACCCACATGGCAATCCGAGCATGCGAAAGCATCAAGTTATATCGTCTGGACGTGTATTCCATCAATGTCTTGTCCGGACGCCCGGGACCCAAGTTTATGTGTTTTCCCGAGATTCCTGATTTCGTCCCAGATGGCCATCCGCGCGTGCAAAACTATCAAGTTGCCAATCCGGACGTGTATTTCGTCAAGATCCCATCCGGCCACCCGGGACCCAATTTCGTGAGTTTTCCCTACTTTCCCTACTTTCAACCCAGAAGGCCATCCGAGCATGCAAAACCATCAAGTTGCACTGTATGAACGTGTATTCCGTCAAGGTCCCGTCCGGTCGCACGGGACACGAGTTTATGAGTTCTACCGAATTTTGCGATTTCGACCCGGATGGCCATCGCGCATGCAAATGACACGACCCCACGGTCTTGTCGAGCCAGGATCACGCTGAGGGGTGCTGCGTTGCACAACACTGAATAACACACATGAAAGGTACAAAGCGGAAGCAAAGTTTTATTACATAAACATATTTATGAACATTTTTACAACAAAATATGTTCAGTCTACACTCACGGGCGTAGACTACGCATCGAGTTCACGTTCAGCCCGTGAACGTGTCCCCGCTAGTATGCACGCACACTAACACGGCGGCGTGCACGACTCCCACTCGACGGGGTTTCCCTCCTGGGGTTTTGTCTCCTCCTCGGGAGTCCCTTCCTCATAGAACCCTACAAAAGCTTCAAACACAAGCAGTGAGCACGAAGGCTCAGCAAGACTGACCCGTCTCTCCTAAACATGGAACTTCTACATGACGGGTGATAGGTACAGGAGATAAAACAAGTTGCAAGGACTCGCCTAATTAGTGGAACCTTACTTTCAAATTTTAGCAGCAGGTTGTGGAGAACCTTACGCTAAGGCACATGAGAGAGCTGCAATCAAACAAGAAACGCATTTCTCTCATGTATTTTGCCCAAAGTGGAAAGGAAATTTAATTAGCTCTAAACTACAATAAATCATTAACAATCAAAGTCCATCTTTCAATCAGCAACATTTTAACATGTAACTAGACTGTTCTTTCTATGTCACGGTACATTGAACAAGTGGTACTCATTGACCGCGAGGGATGGCGATTATAATCGATTTACACCTGCAGGGTTACCCGAAGAACCCGTCACGTACGCCCGTACTCGATGTTGCCTACAGCAACCATCACGGATGCCGTGCGCAACTACCTTTCACCCGTTATCCAAATGTTGAACCGGTCCAATCGTCCCGAGCAAGAGGTCTCTGCACGCGCATCTCAGTGCCGCAAGCCGATTTACACCTCGAGCTCTCAATCTACCCTCTGAACGACCAGCTATGCCTCAACACCCAGCTACCCGAGTTACATCGGTTTCCCGGTTCCCATATAGCCGGTAGGTCTTCGGTACTGTTCTAGCTTGTTCAACAGGCCCGCACACGGCTCGGTCCTCAATCGACACAAGCGGAGCTATAGCATCCAGGCCCCAAAGTCCTGCTGCCCTTACTCTCCGCTCGGTCTCATTTTTCTTTCCACGTGTATCATGTGCTATCTCTACCCGAGTAGAGTGCCTCTAGCCTATGCTCGCGAGTAGTTCCAACTACTCGACTTGTACCGAGTCCTACCCTAACTTAGCTTTGCAGTAGCTAACGGGGTTTGCAATCCTAAACTCAACCCATGGTTTTCTTGGCTATGCATTTGGGTTTCCAAACAAGACTCTAATGCAAGAATTAATGATACTCAAAGTAGTTCTCAAAACAATAAAAACTTATAAAAAAGTTAATACCAACCGGAGTTTGCCTTGCTGCTCTTGGTCGTAGGCTAGCTGCTCTTCCGGAGTAACAAAGTCTAAGACTTCGGGTTCCTCCTCAACTTTAGCGACTACATTATATAACAAGTACATGTATTAATTTAAATGCATTTGAATTAAATTAAACTTGTAAAGTTTATAAGTCTTACTAGACAGACCCAATGACTCTGATATTTTTACTGTGGTTTGGTTATAACCTAAATAGAGACTTGGTCAAGTTTTAGTTGCAGCAAAGTTCATTTGAGCTCTCCACAAATAATTATGTACTTGACCTTAATTGGAGCTCTTATAGTGTTCTAGGGATTTTCATGGAGTAAGCCATGACTTTCTAAAAACTAGATTTTCAGAGGGTTCTTATGGAATTGGTCTCACTTAATTTGAAGGTGCCTAGCTAGAGATATGAGCTAAACAATTTCAGAGAAATTCTGAAAATGTTTCTGAACATTTTCCATTTTCTGTGGAACAGTTTTATTAATCATACCATTAGGTGGATCAAATGAGCTCAAATGGATCTGAAATTTTTATGGTAGCTCAGAGATATTTTGGTGAACATCCTGGCGAAATTTCAGAATTTTCCTCCAAAGGGTTCTCTAGTTAAAATTCTAAACAATTTAAACTTTGGAGAATTAATTCTGGAGAAATAGGAATTTTCATGAAGTGAAACTTGATTTGCTTGAAAGTACTCAGAGAGCAGACTCCAAAAAATTTTAGTTCACTCGATTTGGAGTTTCCTAACCAAAGTTATGAGGATTTGAAGTTTGAATGAAATATGAAAATCGGGAAAAGTTTAAATCTACCGGTGGGTCCACGGAGACACGTGTTTGGGCGCTGGAGCGACGGCACACCGGGGTCCACGGAGTTTTTTGCGCGCCAGCATACCGGATCCGGGCCGCAGACTGTAAGGGCCTCAGTTTTTGACACTCATTTGCAGTGTTCATCACCACACCACACACCTCATTTGAGGAAGAATGATGAACACAAATAAAGAGCAAGTAACAATTATCAACATGCTCATTAGGGAACAAACTCACACATTGCAAAAGTGGTACTTCCCACATGTGATATAGATGGGCTGGACATATGAAGACTCCTACACTTTGCTAAGGATGTCCATGCCAAGTTCCACCCAAATTCAAAACCTTTTTGAGGTCATTTTGGGTATAGTTAGGAAAAGGGCAGTTTGAAACCATATTCAAATTCAAACTGTTTTCACCCACTGAATGTAAAAGTGGAAGGCATATTCTTGCTCAGCACATTTTTGTGAGCTCACACACCAATTTTCACTCCATTTGGAGTTGATCTTGACATGAGCTAAGGGGGAGAAATTCAAACTTTATTTGAATTTCAAACTGCACTTGTGCTGAAATTCATTCAAACCAAACCTCATTTGAACTTTGATCAATTCAAATGGCTCTTGGGTGAATAATTTGAATTGCCAAGGGTAGAATAGGGTTCACTGTTTACCACAGCTGTTAGGAATAAATTTCAGAGGTTAAAAGAGAAGTGGGACCCACATGTCAGCCTCTGCCTCAAAGCAAACCGACTGAACCACAGTTCAGTCGGTTCCCGGCAGCTGTGCGCGCGCGCCACCGAAGGGGGCAGCCGGCGCCAGCTCCTGCTGCGTGCCCCAAGCCGGAGACCAGCCGGCCGGGCTATTTATTCCCTCCCCGGCGTGCTTCAGTCACCATTTCCCCGAGCTACCGACGTGCGCGACTGCTTTTTCCACTGCCATCGCCGCCGCTCGAGTTCCTGCTTGATCAAGCCGATCGCAGCTCCCTCTTTCCATTCCAAGGTCCCAGCAAGGTACTAGCAACCATCCTCCATCCTTCCCATTGATAGAAATCGATTGAAACCGAGTGATATCGGCTGTGCCGAAAGATCAAACTCGGAACTGGAAACCGCCGCACCTCGGGCTCTCGTGGACAGCCCAACCTGGGCGTTGTCACGCCCGAGCCAAGACACCCTTGGACGCGCAGGTGACCGGTGCTGCTCATCTCCGAGCCACAGCTCGAGTGGTTGCTCACCGGCGGCGAATTTCCACTTTTCCCCTTTCTGTGTGCAGAACGACCTTCGGGTACGATTCTGTTTAATTCGTGCTCTAGAAAGGATTAGAGGGCCTCAGGCCACTCCCACACGAGCTAGACACGGTGACGCACAAGTTGCCTTCACAACTCTGGGCCGGAGAACCTCTGTGCCCGGCGTAATTCAAGGTCTACTAATGGCGGAACGAACGGGGGGTATCGGGCGCACGGTGAGGACCTATTTCGGGCCTTCCCCGAGCTGCCCCGAGTTCATGTCGACCTTCTCTGAGGTCCACTGATGCTCCCCGACCGGTTTCTCAAGTAGCTGAGGCACTAGGGGCATCAGCCGACATGGCCGAAGTCGTTCCGATATGGCGGCTCGTCGCCGACTATGCTCCGGCCGTTGTCATGAGCAGCTGACCCTCGGATCATGTTCCCCAAGTAAAAGTAGGCAGGGGCGACCAGAATCAAGAAGTTTGGAGCGGTACAGCAGCCAGCGGCGAGCTCTCCGGCGAGGTCCCTCGGCGGCGGAGCGCGGGTGTCGCGAGGTTGAAGAAGGGGGTGGACCCCAGCTGTCAGCGGCCGATATTTTGAATCGGGATCCGGCTGCGGCCGGGATCGGGTGTGCTGGCGCGCAAAAGCCTTGTGGGCCGCGGTGTGCTGTCGCTTCGGCGTGCGACGCGTGTCCCCTGGGCCCACGCGCGAGTTTAAACTTTTCCCCCGATTTTCAGATTTCCTTCAAACTTCAAATCCTTATAACTTTGGCTAGAAAGCTCCAAATTGAGTGAACCAAATTTTGCTGGATTCAGCTCTCTGAGTACTTTCCAGAAAATCAAGTTTCACTTCATGAAATTCCCTAATTCTCCAGAATTAATTCCTTAATGTTTAAACTGTTAGGAATTTTAACTGGAGAATCCTTTGGCGGAAAATCCTGAAATTTTGCTGAGATGTTCACCAAAATATCATTGAGCTACCATAAAAATTTCAGATCCATTTGAGCTCATTTAGTCCACCTAATGGTGTGATTAGTAAAACTGTTCCAGAGAAAATAGAAAATGTTCAGAAACATTTTCAGGATTTTCTCTGAAATTGTTTAGCTCATATCTTTAGTTAGAGACTTCCAAATTAAGTGAGACCAACTCCATTAGGACCCTCTGAAAATCTAGTTTTCAGAAAGTCATAGTTTGTCTCATGAAAATCCCTAGAACACCCTAAGGGTTCCAATTAAGGTCAAGGACATAATTATTTGTGGAGGGCTCAAATGAGCTTTGCTGCAACTAAAACTTGACCAAGTCTTTGTTTAGGTTGTAACCAAGCCACAGTAAAAGTTTCACAGTCATTAGGTCTGTCTAGTAAGGGTTATAGACTTCACAACTTCAAAGTTAATACAAAGGCCTCTAAATTAATACATACATTGCTCTTATCATGTAGTCGCTAAGATCGAGGAGGAACCCGAAGTCCTAGACTTCGTTACTCCGGAGGAACAGCTAGCCTACGACCAAGAGCAGCAAGGCAAGCCCCGGTTTGCATTAACCTTTTTACAAATTTTTATTGTTTTGAACACATACTTGTTTCCCTTTGTTCGTTGCATTAGAGTCTTGATTGGAAACCCAACTGCACAGCCAAGAAAACCATGGGTTGGGTTTAGGATTGAAAACCTCGTTAGCCACTGCATTGCTAGAATAGAGTAGGATTCGGTACAAGTCGAGTAGTTGGAACTACTCGCGAGAATAGGCTAGAGGCACATTGCTCGGGTAGAGATAGCACATGAAACACATGGCAAGAAAATGAGACCGAGCGGAGAGTAAGGGCAGCAGGACTTTGGGGCCTGTGTGCTGTAGCTCCGCTTGTGTCGATTGAGGACCGAGCCGTGTGCGGGCCTGTTGAACAAGCTAGAACAGTACCGAAGACCTACCGGCTATATGGGAACCGGGAAACTGATGTAACTCGGGTAGCTGGGTGTTGAGGCATTGCCCGTCGTTCAGAGGGTAGGTTGAGAGCTCGAGGTGTAAATCAGCTGGCGGCACAGAGATGCGCGTGCAGGGACCTCTTGCTCGGGACGATGGGACCGGTTCAATATTTGGCTAACGGGTGAAAGGTAGTCGCGTACGGCGTCCGTGATGGTTGTTGTAGGCAACATCGAGTACGGGCGTACGTGACGGGTTGTTCGGGTAACCCTGCAGGTGTAAATCGATTATAATCGCCGTCCCTCGCGGTCAGTGAGTACCACTTGTTCACTGTACCGTGACGTAGAAAGAACAGGCTAGTTACATGTTAAAATGTTGCTGATTGAAAGTTGGATATTGATTGTTAATGATATGTTGTAGCTTAGTGCTAACTAAAGTTCTTTTCAACTTTGGGCAAAGTACATGAGAGAAATGCGTTTCTTGTTTGATTGCGGCTCTCTCATGTGCCTTAGCATAAAGTTCTCCACAACCTGCTGCTAAAACTTGAAAGTAAGGTTCTACTAATTAGGCGAGTCCTTGCAAATGATTTTTTACCTCATGCAACCCATCACCCTCATGTAGAAGTTCCATGTTTAGGTGAGACGGGTCAGACTTGCTGAGCCTTCGTGCTCACTGCTTGTGTTTGAAGCTTTTGCAGGGTTCTATGAGGAAGGGACTCCCGAAGAGGAGACGGAACCCCAGGAGGGGAACCCCGTCGAGTGGGAGTCGTGCACGCCGCAGAGTTAGTGTGCGTGTGTGCTAGCAAGGACACGTTCGAGGGCTGAACGTGCACTTGATGCTTAGTCTACGCCCGCGAGTGTGGACTAAACTTATTTTGATGTAAACATGTTAATAAACTTGTTTATGTAATAAAGCTTCCGCTTCCGCTTTGTACCTTTGACGTGTGTTATACGGTGTTGTGCAACGCAGCACCCCTCAGCGTGATCCTGGCTCGACAGGACCAGTGGGGTCGTGTCAGCGTGGTATCAGAGCTCGCTTGAGGTTTAACACAGTACAAAGGTCTTCTTTTTCAAAAATCCAGTGAGGAACGAGTTAGTAGCCCGTATAAGGATGTTATTAGTATATAGAAAGTGGCTTATTAACTTATTTGTTATGTCGGAAAATCGTGCATCTCGGGACGTTCATGTCTTGGGGGGTGCACGTAAGCGCTGTCCACCAGTGCGCACAAGCTGAAGGGTGGAGCCCCACGGGTGGCAGGTAACCCGACCCGCTTTGATATCCTCTACGACTCTTCATGTCGTTTGGGGTATTCGAGCAACGTCTGTCCCTGGCGTGCGTGGTGCAACATGGGAGACCCCGTCACGTGGTCTGAAACGTGAACACGTAACTCAAGGCGTGTTTGGCTTGAGAACATCCGGGCGAGTGATGACGGCCGGATGTACCAACTGTATGGATTCCGGGCTCGGTGTGCAGCCGAGTCTGATGATTGGTTGAATTTCTGCAGGTAGCCTTACCACGAAACGGTAGACGTGTAGCATCCGTGTGCGAGTGACGAGTAGTGCCACTAAACTAACGAAGCCGGCTAAGTCCGGTATAGGTTTTTCTTTGTGAGGACGTAGTACCGACATGATCTGGTGACGCATCAACGTCACACCCAACTAAATGAACAACTTCATTTAAAAAAATTTGAAGGTTTTGATCCAAAGTAGTAAAACTTGATGTAACTCCTTCCCTTGAACAGGATATTCAAAGCTAATAAGTTTTCAACTTATAGGATGTTAAGGACAGAGCACTCTGTTTTCAGCTAAATCAAGGCTGAAGTAATCAGAGGTTAGAGGTTGAGTTCTTTCGAGGTTGGGGTAGTATGATACATTTCTGGAAAGCTTTGGAGGAGCTTTACAACTTTTCTGTTGAGTTCCAGAGGTGTTTCGTCCCTTAACCACTCGAAAAATGCAGTAGAGTTGAAACTGTCCAGAAAACAGGACAGAGCAAAGACTCTCTGTAAACTCTCTGTAAATTAAGCATAACTTCCTGCTTAAAAATCCAAAAATAGGAAATGAGGTAGTTCTGGAAAGATTATGAGATGGGTTACAACTTTGTAACAGAAAGTTTTGTCAGATTAGGAACAGAATTAACTGGGATTGTTGGATCAAATCAGTACCTAAAGCAGGGAGGTGCTGTCCAATTGTTTCCAGAAATTCTGTTAACTTTGACATCTCATAACTTTTGAACCAGAGCAGATCTTAGGCCAACCAAATACTTTCTGGAAAGCTATTGAAGTTAACTTTAACTTTGATGTTGAGCTCCAGGATTGGTTTTGCTTTTAACCTGGCCTAAATCAGATTGATATGGAAACTGGTCAGGGCTGTCATGGGAACAGCAGATCAGCAGTCAAATTTGTTTAAAAATTTGAACTATGTTTCCAAGTTTTAGGGGTTCAATGACATATCTTATGTTATAACTTGATGGTTTGCTGTTCAAATGAATATTTGACATTTCTCAAATATATTTTTATAGATGGCAGCAGATAAACGGTTGGAGAACGGGTGGGTAGTTTCCCACTGTTCTGACCGTAGCGGCTACCCGGGAGCATTGTGCCTAATGCTCCAATATTTCGGGTACAACCAGATGCCGCAATACTTCGCCAAGGAAGAAGGCGAAGAGGGGAACAAGACGTGGACGATCCATGTCGAGGTTCCTGCAGGGCCTACGCCACCCGGTTGGGTGCCATTCACCGTCACGGTGAGAGGAAGACAACCGGAAGGGATGTGGCAAGTGGCAGCCCGTGACACTATGTCACGTTTCTGCCAACTACACGTGCAGGCTATGGAGGGCACTCCATATGCACTCGTTCCGGTGGAGGGACGAGCTCAGCATGTGTGGGAAGAGAGGTACCTAGAGGCAACAAACCCGAGTTGCCCAAGGTACAACCCCGCAGAGGCAAATCTCAGCCTCCAAATGAGGGCGGGAAACGCTGTGATGGACAGCCAAGCTGTTCATACGGAGCATCTCGCCACCAAGCTCAAGGAGAGCACAAGCCGTGGAGATCATTTTGAGAGTGCTCACAGTGCACTCCGCAATGTGCTCCTTCCGACGATCAAGCGACTGAATGAACAACACAATCAGTTGCGTCGTCTGAAGAAGGCAAAGAAGAAGAGCCGTGTTGACATTGCGGCGTTGCAAGAGCTGGTGCAGACCCTAACCCAGCAGAATGAGGACCTTGCTCAAGAGCGGGACGACGCTATTGAGGAAGGACAAGGCTGGGAAGAGGACTACAACCAAGCTATGGACGAGGTGCATGCATTGCAGGACCTCGTGCCCCCGGTATTGGGCGTACCGGTAGTCTTGGGTCTTCCAGCCATGGGAGAACCTGGAATGGGAGAAGAGGTGGTAGACCCCGAGCCACCAGCAGAGGTACCGGAGGAGGACGACCCACAGGAGGTCGAGTTCTACTCCGAGTAGGGGGTTACGGTTGCCAAGTAGGGCAGCTAGGGTAGCGTAACCCAACTTTTGTAATCGGTGACATGTCGTGTAGACAGTAGCGTATGTATAGGTAGTGACGGCATGAGCACGACTTCTCGGAGGTCCGAGAATAATGTATCTTGTATAAAGTTTATGCTTTATCAATATATGTGAATGTTGTGCAAGTTAGTCATGCGTCGCTTCAATACTTACTGCTGTTTATGGAATTTTGAGTAAGACATGTGCTAATTGCTGCTGTGTTGAATTTCAGAATGACGCGTACTCGTGCCAACCCTGATGTTGGAGGTACTAGCCAAGGGGGAGAGACCTCCCAACCGCCTCCCGAGGACTCCTCGGGACAGCAGCAGCAACAGCAACAGCAAACACCGCCACCGCCACTGCCAACGGTTACATTGGCCGACATTGTCGCGGCAATGGCGGGTTCACATCAGCAGCATACAGAGCTGCTGCAAACGTTAATTGCGAATACGTCTCGCCCAGAGAGACGTCAAGATCGTGAGGAGCGCCAACAGAGCTCCTACTCCGACTTCCTGGCGACTCATCCCCCTGTATTCTCAAGGGCGGATGAACCACTTGACGCGGACAACTGGCTCCGCGCCATAGAGATGATGTTCGGGCTGCTCCAAATCAGCGAGCAGCGCAAGACTCAGTTCGCGGTCCAGCAGCTCCAAGGATCCGCGAGCGCGTGGTGGGCCAACTTTTGTGCTTCACAACCCACCGACCGAGTGATGACCTGGGCGGAGTTTCGGACGGCCTTCCGGGCCTATCATATACCGCCCGGTTTGATGAAGAGGAAGACGCAGGAATTCCTACACCTGCAACAAGGGAGCCGGAACGCGCTGGAGTACTCCAGAGCGTTCAACGATCTCGCACTCTACGCGTCGTATCACGCAGATACGGACGAGAAGCGGCGGGACCACTTTTACCAGGGGCTTAACCCGCTCCTGAAGGACAAGCTGGCGATGTTCAATCACGGCAGCCTCAACGACATAATTGATGCTGCGATTGTTCAGGAAGACTCCGGCAAGGAGTTGGCGGCGGCAGAGCGAAAGCGAAGCGCGCCGAAGAGCAGCGGAGAAGGAGGCGGTCCTTCTCAGAAGTTTCGGATGGTGAATCGCCCACCATCAGGTCCGCGCTGGCAGCCACCACAGCGGTCGATGCCGTTCCGCGGTCGGCCGTATTCGTCACCGGCATTCCGGCCGGCACTGCCAGCACCACCGCAACAACAGCAGCAGCAGCGGGCGATGCCGCGTGCGTTTGCACCTCCGCAACGCATGCCGGGCTTTCGTCCCCCGAGTACTCCACCAGCAGCGGCCACATGTTACAAGTGTGGTCGTCCAGGACACTTAGCGAGCAGTTGCCCGGAGAGGCAAGGCGGCGGAGTGGTACCACAGTTTCCGGGGAGGAATCAACCCCGGAACCCTACTAATGCGCGGCGGGCAAACCCTAGGCCCGGCACTGTCCACCAGCTTGCCATTGAGGACGTGCCGGAGGGCGAGCCAATCCTTGCGGGTATGTTCCAACTCCACCAGCATCCCGCTATAGTACTATTTGATTCAGGCGCCACGCATAATTTTATTAGCCAAGCTTTCATTGCTAAACACAGCTTGCCGATACTACCCACCGATAGTCCATATTTAATTTGTTCACCGGGTGGGAAGATTTCAGCAAGCATAATGGTCTCCAAAGCACCATTATGCTTAGCGGGTAGAGTGTACCCCACGTCTCTCATTATCTTAGAGGGACAGAAGGTCGATGTCATCCTAGGGATGTCGTGGTTAACCCGCCACGGCGCTGTTTTAGACACCGTCCTCCGAGTCGTGCACTTAAACTCAGAAGTGCACGGTTCTCACTCATTATTTCTGGACAGTCCAGAAATAAAACTTCCAAGTGTCTATCAAGCCACAACCATCAGATTGGAAGACATTCCAGTGGTCCGAGAATTCCCTGATGTATTCCCGGATGATTTGCCGGGGATGCCACCCGATAGAGAGGTGGAGTTCAAGATTGAACTTGCACCGGGAACCATGCCAATATCCCGAAGGCCGTACAAGATGGCGCCCAAGGAGTTGGCGGAACTGAAGATTCAGCTCACGGACCTTCTGGAGAAGGGTTTTATTAGGCCGAGCTCCTCGCCATGGGGTTGTTCGGCATTATTTGTCAAAAAGAAGGATGAAACGTTGCGGCTTTGCGTGGACTACCGTCCATTAAATGCCGTAACCATCAAGAACAAGTACCCGTTACCACGGATCGACATGTTGTTTGATCAGTTGGTCGAAGCAAAGGTCTTTTCCAAGATGGATTTAAGATCCGGGTACCATCAGATTAAGATCAGGGCTGAGGACATTCCAAAGACAGCTTTTTCGACAAGGTACGGACTTTATGAGTACCTGGTCATGTCCTTTGGCCTCACCAATGCTCCAGCTCACTTCATGTATTTAATGAACTCGGTGTTCATGCCGGAGCTGGACAAGTTTGTCGTGGTCTTCATCGACGACATCCTGGTATACTCCAAGTCGGAGGAAGATCACAAGAAACATCTGCGTATAGTCTTGCAACGGCTGCGGGATCACAAGTTATACGCAAAGTTCAGCAAATGCGAGTTTTGGATATCGCAAGTGCCTTTCCTCGGGCATATCATCTCAGCGGAGGGTATCGCTGTGGACCCGAGCAAAATCACGCAAGTGCTGAATTGGAAATCCCCGAGAACTGTTCATGAGGTACGGAGTTTCCTCGGACTCGCGGGATATTATCGGAGGTTCATTCCGAACTTCTCGAAGATTGCCAGGCCAATGACAGAGCTGCTGAAGAAGGCTACCAAATATGTTTGGAGTCCAGCATGTGAAGCAGCATTCAAGGCTTTAGTCAAGCACCTGACATCAGCACCGGTTTTGGCGCAGCCAGACACAACAAAACCGTTCGAGGTGTACTGCGATGCATCCGGCATTGGGCTCGGATGTGTGCTGATGCAAGACCGAAGAGTGGTCGCGTATGGATCACGACAGCTTAGGAACCATGAGCAAAATTATCCAACTCACGATTTGGAGCTCGCTGCCGTGGTACTTGCACTGAAAATGTGGAGGCACTACCTACTCGGTAACCTCGTACATTTATATACCGACCACAAAAGCCTCAAGTACATCTTCACTCAGAAGGAGCTGAACATGAGGCAACGAAGATGGTTAGAACTGATAAAGGATTACGAAATAGAGATCCATTATCATCCGGGCAAGGCAAACGTTGTGGCAGATGCGCTGAGCCGCAAGTCACACGTCAATAATCTGACCATCACACCGTTGGAAGAGAGCGAACCACCACTACATGTGATTCCACATGGAGCTCTCTACAACCTAGCTTTGATCCCCACCATCCGTGAAGAGATAGCGGCAGCCCAGAAGAATGATAAGGGCATGTCACATTTACGGAGACGAGTAGACAGTGGGGAGTTGAAATGTTTCCGGAAGGACGGAGACGGCGTCCTATGGTTCAAGGACCGGATCGTCGTACCCCGAAACCCGGAGTTACGGAAGAAAATCTTTGATGAGGCTCACTTATCAAAGTTTTCTATTCACCCCGGCAGCAACAAAATGTATCAAGAACTCAGGAGAAAGTTTTGGTGGACACGGATGAAGCGAGAGACTGCAAAATACGTGTCCGAGTGTGATACATGTCGACGGGTGAAGGCAGACCACATGCGGAAACCGGGACTGCTGCAACCACTGGGCATTCCTGCCTGGAAGTGGGAGGACGTGAGCATGGATTTCGTCGTCGGTTTACCCACCACCTTACAGAAACATGATTCTGTGTGGGTGATCGTCGATCGGCTCACCAAAGTTGCCCATTTCATCCCGGTCAACACCAACTACAACGCCAAGAAGTACGCTGAACTGTACATTTCACGGATCCTATGCTTATACGGCGTACCCCGTACCATCGTATCGGACCGGGGCACTTTATTTGTGTCCCGTTTTTGGGAGCAGCTACACGCTGCCTTGGGGACGAAGCTGATCCGTAGTTCAGCCTACCACCCGCAGACGGATGGACAAACTGAGCGGGTGAATCAGATTCTAGAAGACATGCTACGAGCTTGCGCTATCGACCACGGCAAGAATTGGGATGATCACTTGCCATTAGCCGAGTTCTCGTACAACAATGGGTACCAAGCCAGCATCAAGATGGCGCCCTACGAGGCGCTATACGGCAGGAAATGCCGCACACCACTGAACTGGTGTGAATCTGGCGAGAAGGTTACCTTCGGGATTGATCTTGTCAACAACGCGGAAGAAAAGGTTCGATTAATTCAAGCGAACCTAAAAGCCGCTCAATCCCGACAGAAACAGTATGCGGACCGGAGAAGGCGCCCATTACAATTCGAAGTTGGGGACCACGTATATCTACGAGTGTCTCCAATGAAGGGCGTAAACAGATTTGGGGTGAGAGGAAAGTTAGCACCCCGATTCATCGGTCCATTCCAGATTACCGAAAGATGTGGATCGGTGGCATACCGGCTAAGATTACCAGAAGCACTTTCCGGTGTGCACGACGTCTTTCACATTTCCCAGCTGAGGAAGTGTCTCAAGCTATCAACTACCGTTCAGCTGGAAGACATTAAAGAACTGCAACCGGATCTCACCTATCGGGAGGAACCGGTGCAGATTATTGATGAAAAGGCCCGAACCACACGCAACCGTACGTTGTGGTTCTACAAGATTCTATGGAGTAATTACTCCATGGACGAAGCGACATGGGAGAGCGAAGAATTCCTTCGCACTAACTACCCCGACTTTTTCACGTCGCATATTCGGTAATTTTCCACTGTCCTCTCTCTCATTTCACCTTATAATCTCGGGACGAGATTCTTTTAAGGGGGGAGGAATGTAAGGGCCTCAGTTTTTGACACTCATTTGCAGTGTTCATCACCACACCACACACCTCATTTGAGGAAGAATGATGAACACAAATAAAGAGCAAGTAACAATTATCAACATGCTCATTAGGGAACAAACTCACACATTGCAAAAGTGGTACTTCCCACATGTGATATAGATGGGCTGGACATATGAAGACTCCTACACTTTGCTAAGGATGTCCATGCCAAGTTCCACCCAAATTCAAAACCTTTTTGAGGTCATTTTGGGTATAGTTAGGAAAAGGGCAGTTTGAAACCATATTCAAATTCAAACTGTTTTCACCCACTGAATGTAAAAGTGGAAGGCATATTCTTGCTCAGCACATTTTTGTGAGCTCACACACCAATTTTCACTCCATTTGGAGTTGATCTTGACATGAGCTAAGGGGGAGAAATTCAAACTTTATTTGAATTTCAAACTGCACTTGTGCTGAAATTCATTCAAACCAAACCTCATTTGAACTTTGATCAATTCAAATGGCTCTTGGGTGAATAATTTGAATTGCCAAGGGTAGAATAGGGTTCACTGTTTACCACAGCTGTTAGGAATAAATTTCAGAGGTTAAAAGAGAAGTGGGACCCACATGTCAGCCTCTGCCTCAAAGCAAACCGACTGAACCACAGTTCAGTCGGTTCCCGGCAGCTGTGCGCGCGCGCCACCGAAGGGGGCAGCCGGCGCCAGCTCCTGCTGCGTGCCCCAAGCCGGAGACCAGCCGGCCGGGCTATTTATTCCCTCCCCGGCGTGCTTCAGTCACCATTTCCCCGAGCTACCGACGTGCGCGACTGCTTTTTCCACTGCCATCGCCGCCGCTCGAGTTCCTGCTTGATCAAGCCGATCGCAGCTCCCTCTTTCCATTCCAAGGTCCCAGCAAGGTACTAGCAACCATCCTCCATCCTTCCCATTGATAGAAATCGATTGAAACCGAGTGATATCGGCTGTGCCGAAAGATCAAACTCGGAACTGGAAACCGCCGCACCTCGGGCTCTCGTGGACAGCCCAACCTGGGCGTTGTCACGCCCGAGCCAAGACACCCTTGGACGCGCAGGTGACCGGTGCTGCTCATCTCCGAGCCACAGCTCGAGTGGTTGCTCACCGGCGGCGAATTTCCACTTTTCCCCTTTCTGTGTGCAGAACGACCTTCGGGTACGATTCTGTTTAATTCGTGCTCTAGAAAGGATTAGAGGGCCTCAGGCCACTCCCACACGAGCTAGACACGGTGACGCACAAGTTGCCTTCACAACTCTGGGCCGGAGAACCTCTGTGCCCGGCGTAATTCAAGGTCTACTAATGGCGGAACGAACGGGGGGTATCGGGCGCACGGTGAGGACCTATTTCGGGCCTTCCCCGAGCTGCCCCGAGTTCATGTCGACCTTCTCTGAGGTCCACTGATGCTCCCCGACCGGTTTCTCAAGTAGCTGAGGCACTAGGGGCATCAGCCGACATGGCCGAAGTCGTTCCGATATGGCGGCTCGTCGCCGACCATGCTCCGGCCGTTGTCATGAGCAGCTGACCCTCGGATCATGTTCCCCAAGTAAAAGTAGGCAGGGGCGACCAGAATCAAGAAGTTTGGAGCGGTACAGCAGCCAGCGGCGAGCTCTCCGGCGAGGTCCCTCGGCGGCGGAGCGCGGGTGTCGCGAGGTTGAAGAAGGGGGTGGACCCCAGCTGTCAGCGGCCGATATTTTGAATCGGGATCCGGCTGCGGCCGGGATCGGGTGTGCTGGCGCGCAAAAGCCTTGTGGGCCGCGGTGTGCTGTCGCTTCGGCGTGCGACGCGTGTCCCCTGGGCCCACGCGCGAGTTTAAACTTTTCCCCCGATTTTCAGATTTCCTTCAAACTTCAAATCCTTATAACTTTGGCTAGAAAGCTCCAAATTGAGTGAACCAAATTTTGCTGGATTCAGCTCTCTGAGTACTTTCCAGAAAATCAAGTTTCACTTCATGAAATTCCCTAATTCTCCAGAATTAATTCCTTAATGTTTAAACTGTTAGGAATTTTAACTGGAGAATCCTTTGGCGGAAAATCCTGAAATTTTGCTGAGATGTTCACCAAAATATCATTGAGCTACCATAAAAATTTCAGATCCATTTGAGCTCATTTAGTCCACCTAATGGTGTGATTAGTAAAACTGTTCCAGAGAAAATAGAAAATGTTCAGAAACATTTTCAGGATTTTCTCTGAAATTGTTTAGCTCATATCTTTAGTTAGAGACTTCCAAATTAAGTGAGACCAACTCCATTAGGACCCTCTGAAAATCTAGTTTTCAGAAAGTCATAGTTTGTCTCATGAAAATCCCTAGAACACCCTAAGGGTTCCAATTAAGGTCAAGGACATAATTATTTGTGGAGGGCTCAAATGAGCTTTGCTGCAACTAAAACTTGACCAAGTCTTTGTTTAGGTTGTAACCAAGCCACAGTAAAAGTTTCACAGTCATTAGGTCTGTCTAGTAAGGGTTATAGACTTCACAACTTCAAAGTTAATACAAAGGCCTCTAAATTAATACATACATTGCTCTTATCATGTAGTCGCTAAGATCGAGGAGGAACCCGAAGTCCTAGACTTCGTTACTCCGGAGGAACAGCTAGCCTACGACCAAGAGCAGCAAGGCAAGCCCCGGTTTGCATTAACCTTTTTACAAATTTTTATTGTTTTGAGCACATACTTGTTTCCCTTTGTTCGTTGCATTAGAGTCTTGATTGGAAACCCAACTGCACAGCCAAGAAAACCATGGGTTGGGTTTAGGATTGAAAACCTCGTTAGCCACTGCATTGCTAGAATAGAGTAGGATTCGGTACAAGTCGAGTAGTTGGAACTACTCGCGAGAATAGGCTAGAGGCACATTGCTCGGGTAGAGATAGCACATGAAACACATGGCAAGAAAATGAGACCGAGCGGAGAGTAAGGGCAGCAGGACTTTGGGGCCTGTGTGCTGTAGCTCCGCTTGTGTCGATTGAGGACCGAGCCGTGTGCGGGCCTGTTGAACAAGCTAGAACAGTACCGGAGACCTACCGGCTATATGGGAACCGGGAAACTGATGTAACTCGGGTAGCTGGGTGTTGAGGCATTGCCCGTCGTTCAGAGGGTAGGTTGAGAGCTCGAGGTGTAAATCAGCTGGCGGCACAGAGATGCGCGTGCAGGGACCTCTTGCTCGGGACGATGGGACCGGTTCAATATTTGGCTAACGGGTGAAAGGTAGTCGCGTACGGCGTCCGTGATGGTTGTTGTAGGCAACATCGAGTACGGGCGTACGTGACGGGTTGTTCGGGTAACCCTGCAGGTGTAAATCGATTATAATCGCCGTCCCTCGCGGTCAGTGAGTACCACTTGTTCACTGTACCGTGACGTAGAAAGAACAGGCTAGTTACATGTTAAAATGTTGCTGATTGAAAGTTGGATATTGATTGTTAATGATATGTTGTAGCTTAGTGCTAACTAAAGTTCTTTTCAACTTTGGGCAAAGTACATGAGAGAAATGCGTTTCTTGTTTGATTGCGGCTCTCTCATGTGCCTTAGCATAAAGTTCTCCACAACCTGCTGCTAAAACTTGAAAGTAAGGTTCTACTAATTAGGCGAGTCCTTGCAAATGATTTTTTACCTCATGCAACCCATCACCCTCATGTAGAAGTTCCATGTTTAGGTGAGACGGGTCAGACTTGCTGAGCCTTCGTGCTCACTGCTTGTGTTTGAAGCTTTTGCAGGGTTCTATGAGGAAGGGACTCCCGAAGAGGAGACGGAACCCCAGGAGGGGAACCCCGTCGAGTGGGAGTCGTGCACGCCGCAGAGTTAGTGTGCGTGTGTGCTAGCAAGGACACGTTCGAGGGCTGAACGTGCACTTGATGCTTAGTCTACGCCCGCGAGTGTGGACTAAACTTATTTTGATGTAAACATGTTAATAAACTTGTTTATGTAATAAAGCTTCCGCTTCCGCTTTGTACCTTTGACGTGTGTTATACGGTGTTGTGCAACGCAGCACCCCTCAGCGTGATCCTGGCTCGACAGGACCAGTGGGGTCGTGTCACAGACCGATCCCAATTTAAAATTCGAGCCGCTGACACGTGGGCCACCCGGCTTCGTCTACCTCCCGACTCCCGAGTTTGGCCGCGCGACGCCTCACCGGAGAGCTTGCCGGCAGCCACTGTGGTGCTCCAAACTTCATGATTCTGGCCGCCCCTGCCTAAGTCCACTCGGGGAACATGATTCCGGGCTCAGTTCGTCATGAAAATGGCCGGCACATGGTCGGCGACGAGCGACAGCTTCGGGAGAACTTCGGCCGTGTCGACCGACCACCCTAGCACCCCAACCGATCGGGCTAAGGGTCGTTGAGCATCAGTGGACCCTAGGAAAGGTTGACATGAGCTCCACGGAGCTCGGGAAGGGTTGTGTTAGGCTATCACCGTGCGACCTCGGCCGGAAATCGGGATTTTTCCTAAAACTCAAAGAACAATGGTTTCCCTCCACGGTTCTTTGCGGTTTCTGTTCCTATGGACTCGTACGGGCACCTAGAAGTGATCCCCTCCACGAGAAGATGAGTGGTGTGGTGTAGACTATAAATTTTGCGAATCGGTTCGAGCTCCCTTTTTGCACACCGTCGTGAAATCATTAAATTCCGGCGTGAGCAGTCTATCTCATGCCGCCGGAGCTTGCGGTAATGAAAGAGGGACTGAAGACGAACCTTTTTGCTATTCGCAGCTCGGCGAACGGTAGGCTGTGGTGGCCGGACGGATCGTTCCCGCGGTGGAGGCTCGAGCTGAACCGGGAAATGAAAGATCATCGCAGGGAAACTCAGGAAGGACTGCTCATGGCCTGGAACCGGCGCGAGGACGTCAAGGATGGCTTGGCGCACCTGGTGCTGGTCTCAGATCGCCGGGAGGATCACTGGATCGGCCGGGCGATGAGGGGACCGAGAGCTCAACCGAGCAGCGAGGAGTTTCAGCTTTCTTGGTGGGAACGCGACGGGACAGCGGTGAGATGCAGCGGCGACCGCTCGGGCGCGTAGATAAAGGCCCCGAGAGGCGGTTCATCGGCCGAGGGCGGCAAGCAGCTGCTGTCCTCTCCGTTTCTTCGCCGTGGCGGCAGCTCGGTCAGGCGCGAGTAACCGAGTTCAGTCTTCAGTCGGTTGAATTCTCTCCAGTGGCTGACATGTGGGTCCCATTTTGATTTTAACCTCTGAACTTAACTCCATACTACTGTTGTAAACAGTAATCCCCACAATACCCATGGTGATTTGAATTATCTACCCCTGAGCCATTTGAATTGGTTAGGATTCAAATTGGGTCTGGTTTGAATAGATTTCAGCACATATTCAGTTTGAAATTCAAATAAAGTTTGAATTTGCTAAACTTAGCTCATGTCAAGATCAACTCCAAATGGAGTAAAAATTGGTGTGTGAGCTTAAAATGTGGTGAGTGAGAATATGCTTCCCATTTTTGAATAAATGGGATAAAAACAGTTCAAACCACCCTCTTTCTAGCTATACCCAAAAGTACCTCAAAAATGTTTTGAATTTGGGTGAAACTTGGCATGGATATTTCTAGCAAGGTGTAGGAGTTTTCATATGCCCAACCCCTAGATGATGCATGTGGGAAATACCACTTTTACGTTTTGTGAATTTATTCTCTAATGAGCATGTTGATAATGGTTACTTGCTCTTCAAATGCGTTCATCAACTTTCTTCAAATGAGGTGTGTGTGTGGTGATGAACACTTTGAATGTGTAAAAACTGAGGCCTTTATATTCCTCCCCCCTTAAAAGAATCTCGTCCCGAGATTATAAGGTGAAAATGAGAGGGAGGACGGTGGAAAATTACCGGATATGCGACGTGAAAAAGTCGGGGTAGTTAGCGCGAAGAAATCCTTCACTCTCCCATGTCGCTTCGCCCATGGAGTGATTACTCCATAGAACTTTGTAGAACCACAACATATGGTTGCGTGTGGTTCGGGCCTTCTCATCAATAATCTAAACCGGTTCCTCCCGATAGGTGAGATCCGATTTCAGTTCTTCTATGTCCTCCAGCTGAATGGTGGTTGATAGCTTAAGACACTTCCTCAGCTGGAAAATATGAAAGACGCCGTGCACACCGGAAAGTGCTTCTGGTAATTTCAGCCGATATGCTACTGATCCACATCTTCTATAATCTAAAATGGACCGATGAATCGGGGCGCCAACTTTCCTCTTACCCCGAATCTGTTCACGCCCTTCATTGGAGACACACGTAGGTATACGTGATCCCCGATCTCGAATTGTAGTGGGCGTCTTCTCCGGTCCGCGTATTGTTTCTGTTGGGATTGTGCGGCTTTTAGGTTCGCTTGAATCAGTCGAACCTTTTCCTCCGCATTATTGACAAGATCAATCCCGAAGGTAACCCTTTCGCTAGACTCACACCAGTTCAGTGGTGTGCAACATTTTCTCCCGTATAGCGCCTCGTAAGGCACCATCTTGATGCTGGCTTGGTACCCATTATTGTACGAGAACTCGGCTAATGACAAGTGATTATCATAATTCTTACCGTGGTTGATAGCGCAAGCTCGTAGCATGTCTTCTAGAATCTGATTTACCCGCTCGGTTTGCCCATCCGTCTGCGGGTGGTATGCTGAACTACGGATCAGCTTCATCCCCAATGCAGCGTGTAGCTGCTCCCAAAAACGGGACACAAATAAAGTGCTCCGGTCCGATATGATGGTACGGGGTACGCCGTACAAGCATAGGATCCGTGAGATGTACAGTTCAGCGTACTTCTTGGCATTGTAGTTGGTGTTGACCGGGATAAAATGTGTAACTTTGGTGAGCCGGTTGACGATTACCCACACAGAATCATGTTTCTGAAAAGTGGTGGGTAAACCAACGATGAAATCAATGCTCACATCTTCCCACTTTCAGACAGGAACGCCCAGTGGTTGTAGCAGTCCCGGTTTCCACATATGTTCTTCCTTCACCCTTCGACCTGTATCACACTCGGACACGTACTTTGCGATCTCCCGCTTCACCCGTGTCCACCAAAACTTGCTTCTGAGTTCTTGATACATTTTGTTGCTGCCGGGGTGAATAGAAAATTTTGATAAGTGAGCCTCATCAAAAATTTTCTTCCATAACTCCGGGTTACGGGGTACAACGATCCGGTCCTTGAACCATAGGACGCCGTCTCCGTCCTTCCGGAAATATTTCAGCTCCCCACTGTCTACACGTCTCCGCAAATGCGACATGCCCTTGTCATGTTTCTGAGCTGCCGCTATCTCTTCACGGATGGTGGGGATCAAGGCTAGGTTGTAGAGAGCTCCATGTACATGCAGTGGTGGTTCGCTCTCTCTCAACAGTGTGATGGTCAGCTTGTTGACGTGTGACTTGCGGCTCAGCGCATCCGCCACTATGTTTGCTTTGCCGGGGTAATAATGGATCTCTATTTCATAATCCTTTATCATCTCTAACCATCTTCGCTGTCTCATGTTCAGCTCCTTCTGAGTGAATATGTACTTGAGCCTGTTGTGGTCGGTATACGAATGTACGAGGTTACCGAGTAGGTAGTGCCTCCATATTTTTAGTGCAAGTATCACGGCAGCGAGCTCCAAGTCGTGAGTTGGATAATTCTGCTCATTGTTTCTAAGCTGCCGGACCCATACGTGATCACTCTTCGGTCTTGCATCAGCACACATCCGAGCCCAGTGTCGGATGCATCGCAGTACACATCGAACAGTTTTGTTGTGTCTGGCTACGCCAAAACCGGTGTTGATATTAGGTGCTTGACTAAAGTCTTGAATGCTGCTTCACATGCTGGACTCCAAACATATTTGGTAGCCTTCTTCAGCAGTTTCGTCATAGGCTTGGCAATCTTCAAGAAGTTCGGGATGAACCTCCAATAATATCCCGCGAGCCGAGGAAACTCCGTACCTCGTGAACAGTTCTCAGAGATTTCCACAGCACTTGTGTGATCTTACTCAGGTCTACAACGATACCCTCCGCTGAGATGATATGCCCGAGAAAAGGCACTTACGATATCCAGAATTCGCACTTGCTGAATTTCGCGTATAGCTTGTGATCCCGCAGCCGTTGCAAGACTATACGCAGATGCTTCTTGTGATCTTCCTCCGACTTGGAATATACCAGTATGTCGTCGATGAAGACCACGACAAACTTGTCCAGCTCCGGCATGAATACCGAGTTCATCAAATACATGAAGTGAGCTGGAGCATTGGTGAGGCCGAAGGACATGACCAGGTACTCATAAAGCCCGTACCTTGTCGAGAAAGCCGTCTTCAGAATATCCTCAGCCCGTATCTTAATCTGATGGTGCCCGGATCTTAAGTCCATCTTAGAGAAGATCTTTGCTTCGACCAACTGATCAAACAACATATCGATCCGTGACACCGGGTACTTATTCTTGATGGTTACGGGGTTTAGTGGATGATAGTCCACGCAAAGCCGCAATGTCTCATCCTTCTTCTTTACAAATAATGCCGAACAGCCCCATGGCGAGGAGCTCGGCCTAATAAAATCCTTTTCCAGCAGGTCCGTTAGTTGGGTCTTCAGTTCAGCCAACTCCTTAGGCGCCATCTTGTACGGTCTTCGGGATATTAGCATGGTTCCCGGTGCAAGTTCAATCTTGAACTCCACCTCTCTGTCGTGCGGCATCCCCGGTAAATCATCCGGGAACACGTCAGGGAACTCTCAGACCACTGGAATATCTTCCAATCTGATAGTTGTATATTGATAGACACTTGGAAGTTTTATTTCTGGACTGTCCAAAAATAAGGAGTGAGATTCGTGCACTTCTGAGTTCAAGTGCACAACTCGAAGGATGGTGTCTAAAACAGCGTCGTGGCGGGTTAACCACGACATCCCTAAGATGACATCGACCTTTTGTCCCTCTAAAATTATTAGAGACGTAGGGTATACTCTACCCTCTAAGCATAATGGCACTTTTGGGACCATCATGCTTGCTGAAATTTTCTCACCCGGTGAACAAATCAAATATGGACTATCGGTGGGTAGTATTGGCAAGCTGTATTTAGCAATAAAAGCTTGGCTAATATAGCTATGCGTGGCGCCTGAACCAAATAATACTATGGCGGGATGCTGGTGGAGTTGGAACATACCCGCAAGGATCGGCTCTCCCTCCGGCACGTCCTCTATGGCAAGTTGGTGGACAGTGCCGGGCCTAGGGTTTGCCCGCCGCGCATCAGTGGGATTCCGGGGTTGATTCCTCCCCGGAAGCTGTGGTGCAACTCCGCCGCCTTGCCTCTCCGGACAACTGCTAGCGAAGTGTCCTGGCCGACCATATTTGTAGCATGTGGCCGCTGCTTGTCCGGTGCTTGGAGGACGAAAGCCCGGCATGCGCTGCTGAGGTGCATACGCACACACGGCATCGCCCGCTGTTGCTGTTGTTGTTGCGGAGGTGGTGCTGGTAGTGCCGGCCTGAACGCCGGTGAAGAATAGGGCCGACTGCGGAATGACATCGACCTCTGTGGTGGCTGCCAGCGTAAACCTTATGGTGGGCGATTCACCATCCGAAATTTCTGAGAAGGACCGCCTCCTTCTCCGCTGCTTTGCGGCACGCTTCGCTTTCTTTCCGCCGCTGCTAACTCCTTGCCGGGGTCCTCCTGAACAATCGCAGCATCAATTATGTCATTGAGGCTGCCGTGATTGAACATCACCAGCTTGTCCTTCAGAAGCGGGTTAAGCCCCTGGTAGATGTGGTCCCGCCACTTCTCGTCAGTATCGGCGTGATACGACGCGTAAAGCGCGAGATCGTTGAACGCCCTGGAGTATTCCAGCGCGTTCCGGCTCCCTTGCTGCAGGTGTAGAAACTCTTGCATCTTCCTCTTCATGAGACCCGGCGGTATATGATAGGCCCTGAAGGCCGTCCGGAACTCCGTCCAGGTCATAACTCGGTCGGTGGGCTGTGAAGCACAGTAGTTCGCCCACCATGCGCTCGCGGATCCCTGGAGCTGTTGGACTGCGAACTGAGTCTTGCGCTGCTCACTCACTTGGAGCAGCCCGAACTTCATCTCCATCGTGCGGAGCCAGTTGTCCGCTTCGATGGGTTCATCCGCCCTTGAGAATACCGGGGGATAAGTCTCTAGAAAGTCGGAGCAGGAGCTCTGTTACCGCTCCTCACGATCTTGACGCCTCTCTGGTCGAGACGTATTGGCAATGAGGGTCTGCAGCAACTCCGTATGCTGCTGATGAGAGCCCACCATTGCTGCTACAATATCCGCCGAAGTAACCGTTGGCGGTGACGGTTGTTGCTGTGGTTGCTGCTGCTGTTGCTGTCCCGAGGAGTCCTCGGTAGGCTGTTGGGATGTTTCTCCCCCTTGACTAGAACCCCCAACGTCCGGGTTGGCACGAGTATGAGTCATTCTGAAATTTAAAACAGCAGCGATCAGCACATGTCATACTTAAAAATCCCACATGAAACAGTAGGTATTTAAAGTGACGCATGAATAACTTGCACAACATTCACATATATTGATAAAGCATAAACTTTATATAAGATACATTATTCTTGGGTCTCCGAGAAGTCGTGCTACTGTCGTCACTACCTATACATACGCTACTGCCTACACGACATGTCACTGGTTACAAAAATTTGGGTCACACTATTCCAGTTGCCCTACTTGGCAACGGTAACCCCTACTCGGAGTAGAACTCGACCTCCTGTGGGTCGTCCTCCTCCGGTACCTCTGCTGGTGGCTCTAGATCTACAACCTCCTCTCCCATCTCAGATTCTCCCATTGCCAGAAGACCCAAGACCACCGGTATGCCCAATACCGGAGGTACGAGGTCCTGCAACGCGTGAACGTCCATGGCCTGGTTGTAGTCTTCTTCCCAGCCTTGCCCTTCCTCAATAGCGTCGTCCCGCTCTTGAGTAAGGACCTCGTTCTGCTGGGTCAGAGCCTGCACTTGCTCTTGCAACGCCGCGATGTCAACACGGCTTTTCTTCCTTGCCTTCTTCAGACGATGCAACTGATTATGCTGTTCATTCAGTCGCTTAATCGTCGGAAGGAGCATATTGCGGAGTGTGCTGTGAGCACTCTCGAAATGTTCTCCACGGCTTGTGCTCTCCTTGAGCTTTGCGGCGAGACACTCCGTATGAACAACTTGGCTGTCCATCACGGCCTTTCCCGCCCTCATTTGAAGGCTGAGGTTTGCCTCCGCGGGGCTGTACCTTGGGCAACCCGGATCGGTTGCCTCCATATACCTCCCTTCCCACACGTGATTAGCCCGTCCCTCCACCGGAACAAGCGCGTATGGAGTGCCCTCCATAGCCCTCACGTGTAGTTAGCAGAAACGCGACAAGGTGTCGCAGGCTGCCACTTGCCACATCCGCTCCGGTTGTCTACCTCTCACCGTGACGGTGAACGGCGCCCAACCGGGTGGCGTAGGCTCTGCAGGAACTTCGACATGGATCGTCCACGTCTTGTTCCCCTCCTCGCCTTCTTCCTTGGCAAAGTACTGCGGCATCTGGTTGTACCCGAAACATTGAAGCATCTGCCTCAATGCTTACGGAAAGCCGCTGTGGTGAGAACAGTGAGATTCCACCCACCCGTTCTCGAACTGTTTATCTGCTGTCATTTGTAAAAACATATTTGAGAAATGTCAAATATTTATTTGAGCAGTAAACCATTGAGTTACAACATAAAATCTGTCATTAAACTCATAAGACTTGGAATCCTAGTTCAAATTTAAACAAATTTGACTACTGGTCTGCTGTCCAACATGACAGCCCTGACCAGTTTCCATTTCAACCTGATTTAGGCCCTGCTAAAGGCAAAACCAATTCTGGAGCTCAACATCAAAGTTTAAGTTAACTTCAATAGCTTTCCAGAATGTATTTGATTGGCCTAAGATCTATCCTGGTTCAACAGTTATGAGATATCAAAGTTAACAGAATTTCTGGCGAAATTTGAACACCTCCCTGTTTTAGGTACTGATTTGATCCACGAATTCCAGTTAATTCTGCTCCCAATCTGACAAAACTTTCTGTTACAAAGTTGTAACCCATCTCATAAGCTTTCCAGAACTACCTCATTTTCTGTTTTTAGATTTTTATGCAGGAAGTTATGCTCAATTTACAGAGAGTTTACAGAGAGTGTTTGCTCTGCCCTGTTTTCTGGACAGTTTCAACTCTACTGCATTTTTCGATTGGTTAAGGGATGAAACACCTCTGGACCTAAACAGAAAAGTTGTAAAGATCTTCTAAAGCTTTTCAGACATGTATCATATGACCCCAACCTCGAAAGAACTCAACCTCTAACCTCTGATTAACTTCAGCCTTAATTCAGCTGAAAACAGGGACTCTGTCCTTAATAGCCTATAAGTTAAAAACTTGTTAACTTTGAATATCCTGATTAAGGGAAGGAGTTACATCAAGTTTTTAATGCTTTGGATTAAAACTTTCAAGTTTTATAATGAAGTTTCTCATTTAATGGAGTGTGACGTCGATGCGTCACCAGAGCATGTCGGTACTACGTCCTTACAAAGAAAAACCTATACCGGACTTAGCCGGCTTCGTTAGTTCAGTGGCACTAAGCATATCTCCCACACGGATGCTACACGTCTACCGTTTGGTGGTTAGACTACCTGCAGATAACTTACACAATCATCAGACTCGGCTGCACACCGAGCCCGGTATCCATACAGTTCGTACACCCGGCCGTCATCACTCGCCCGGATGTTCTCAAGCCAAACACGCCTTGAGCTACGTGTTCACGTTACTGACCACGTGACGGAGTCTCCCAATTTGCACCACGCACGCGAGGGACATACGTTGTTCGAATACCCCAAACAACATGAAGAGTCGTAGAGGATATTAAAGCGGGTCGGGTTACCTGCCACCCATGGGGCTCCACCCTTTAGCTTGTGCGCACTGGTGGACAGCGCTTACGTGTACCCCCAAGACATAAAGCATCCTGAGATGTATGATTTTCTGACATAAGCAAATAGGTTAGTATGTCACTTTCTATATACTAATAACATCTTTATATGGGCTACTAACTCGTTCCTCACTGGATTTTTGAAAAAGATGATCTTTGTGGTGCGTTAAACCTCAAGCGAGCTCTGATACCAACGCTGACACGACCCCACGGTCTTGTCGAGACAGGATCACGCTGAGGGGTGCTGCGTTGCACAGCACTGGATAACACACATAAAAGGTACAAAGTGGAAGCAAAGTTTTATTACATAAACAGGTTTATGAACATTTTTACAATAATTGTTCAGTCTACACTCACGGGCGTAGACTATGCATCGAGTTCACGTTCAGCCCGTGAACGTGTCCCCGCTAGCACGCACGCACACTAACACGGCGGCGTGCACGACTCCCACTCGACGGAGTTCTCCTCCTGGGGTTCCATCTCCTCCTCGGGAGTCCCTTCCTCATAGAACCCTACAAAAGCTTAAAAGACAAGCAGTGAGCACGAAGGCTCAGCAAGACTGACCCGTCTCTCCTAAACATGGAACTTCTACATGAGGGGTGATAGGTACAGGAGATAAAACAAGTTGCAAGGACTCGCCTAATTAGTGGAACCTTACTTTCAAATTTTAGCAGCAGGTTGTGGAGAACCTTACGTTAAGTCACATGAGAGCCGCAATCGAACAAGAAACGCATTTCTCTCATGTACTTTGCCCAAAGTTGAAAGGAACTTTAATTAGCTCTAAACTACAGCAAATTATTAACAATCAAAGTCCATCTTTCAATGAGCAACATTTTAACATGTAACTAGCCTGTTCTTTCTACGTCACGGTACAGTGAACAAGTGGTACTCACTGACCGCGAGGGATGGCGATTATAATCGATGTACGCCCGTAATCGATGTACGCCCGTACTCGATGTTGCCTACAACAACCATCACGTACGCCCGTACTCGATGTTGCCTACAACAACCATCACGGACGCCATACGCAACCACCTTTCACCCGTTAGCCAAATGTTGAACCGGTCCAATCGTCCCGAGCAAGAGGTCTCTGCACGCGCATCTCAGTGCCGCCAGCCGATTTACATCTCGAGCTCTCAACCTACCCTCTGAACGACCAGCTATGCCTCAACACCCAGCTACCCGAGTTACATCGGTTTCCCGGTTCGCATATAGCCGGTAGGTCTTCGGTACTGTTCTAGCTTGTTCAACAGGCCCGCACACGGCTCGGTCCTCAATCGACACAAGCGGAGCTATAGCACCCAGGCCCCAAAGTCCTGCTGCCCTTACTCTCCGCTCGGTCTCATTTTTCTTGCCCCGTGTATCATGTGCTATCTCTACCCGAGTCGAGTGCCTCTAGCCTATGCTCGCGAGTAGTTCCAACTACTTGACTTGTACCAAATTCTACCCTAACTTAGTTTTGCAGTAGCTAACGGGGTTTGCAATCCTAAACTCAACCCATGGTTTTCTTGGCTATGCATTTGGGTTTCCAAACAAGACTCTAATGCAAGAATTAATGGTACTCAAAGTAGTTCTCAAAACAATAAAAACTTGTAAAAAGGTTAATGCAAACCGGAGCTTGCCTTGCTACTCTTGGTCGTAGGCTAGCTGCTCTTCCGGAGTAACGAAGTCTAAGACTTCGGGTTCCTCCTCAACCTTAGCGACTACATCATATAACAAGTACATGTATTAATTTAAATGCATTTGAATTAAATTTAAACTTGTGAAGTTTATAAGTCTTACTAGACAGACCCAATGACTCTCAAATTTTTACTGTGGTTTAGTTACAACCTAAACAGAGACTTGGCCCAGTTTTAGTTGCAGCAAATCTCATTTGAGCTCTCCACAAATAATTATGTACTTGACCTTAATTGGAGCTCTTATGGTGTTCTAGGGATTTTCATGGAGCAAGCAATGACTTTCTGAAAACTAGATTTTCAGAGGGTTCTTATGGAATTGGTCTCACTTAATTTGAAGGTTTCTAGCTAGAGATATGAGCTAAAAAATTTCAGATAAATTCTAAAAATATTTTTGAACATTTTCCATTTTCTCTGGAACAGTTTTATTAATCACACAATTAGATGGATCAAATGAGCTCAAATGGATCTGAAATTTTTATGTTATCTCAGGGATATTTTGGTGAACATCCTGGCAAAATTTCAGAGTTTTCCTCTAAAGGATTCTCTAGTTAAAATTCTAAACAATTTAAACTTTAGAGAATTAATTCTAGAGAAATATGGATTTTCATGTAGTGAAACTTGATTTGCTGGAAAGTACTCAGAGAGCTGACTCCAACAAATTTTAGTTCACTCGATTTGGAGTTTCCTAACCAAAGTTATGAGGATTTGAAGTTTGAATGAAATCTGAAAATCGGGAAAAGTTTAAATCTACCGGTGGGTCCACGGGGACACGTGTTGGGCGCTGGAGCGATGGCACACCGGGGTCCACGGAGTTTTTTGCGCGCCAGCACACCGGATCCGGGCCGCAGACCGATCCCAATTTAAAATTCGAGCCGCTGACACGTGGGCCACCCAGCTTCGTCTACCTCCCGATTCCCGCGTTCGGCCGCTGCGACGCCTCACCGGAGAGCTCGCCGGCAGCCACTGTGGTGCTCCAAACTTCATGATTCTGGCCGCCCCTGCCTAAGTCCACTCGAGGAACATGATTCCGGGCACAATTCGACATGAAAATGGCCGGTACATGATCGGCGACGAGAGGCAGCTTCGGGAGAATTTCGGCCGTGTCGACCGACCTCCCTCCCCAACCGATCAAGCTAAGGGTCATCGAGCACCAGTGGACCCTAGGAAAGATCGACATGAGCTCCACGGATCTCGGGAAGGGTTGTGTTGGGCTATCAACGTGCGACCTCGCCCGGAAATCGGGATTTTTCCTAAAACTCAAAGAACAGCGGTTTCCCTCCACGGTTCTTCGCGGTTTCTGTTACTATGGACTCGTACGGGCACCTAGAAGTGATCCCCTCCACGAGAAGATGAGTGGTGTGGTGTAGACTACGAATTTTGCGAATCGGTTCGAGCTCCCTTTTTGCACACCGTCGCAAAATTATGAAATTCCGGCGTGAGCAGTCTATGTCATGCCGCCGGAGCTTGCGGTAATGAAAGAGGGACTGAAGGAGAACCTTTTTGCTTTTCACAGCTCGGCGAATGGTAGGCTGTGGTGGCCGGACGGATCGTTCCCATGGTGGCGGCTCGAGATGAACCGGGAAATGAAAGATCGTCGCGGGGAAGCTCGGGAAGGACTGCTCAGGGCCTGGAGCCGGCGCGAGGACGTCGAGGATGGCTTGGCGCACCTGGTGCTGGTCTCAGATCGCCGGGAGGATCACTGGATCGGCCGGGCGATGAGGGACCGAGAGCTGAACCGAGCAGCGAGGTTTTCAGCTTTCTTGGTGGGAACGCGACGGGACAGCGGTGAGATGCACCGGCAACCGCTCGGGCGTGTAGATAAAGGCCCCGAGAGGCGGTTCATCGGCCGAGGGCGGCAAGCAGCTGCTGTCCTCGCCGTTTCTTCGCCGTGGCGGCAGCTCGGTCGGGCGCGAGTAACCGAGTTCAGTCTTCAGTCGGTTGAATTCTCTCCAGTGGCTGACATGTGGGTCCCATTTCCCTTTTAACCTCTGAACTTAACTCCATATTACTGTTGTAAACAGTAATCCCCACAATGCCCATGGTGATTTGAATTATCTACCCCTGAGCCATTTGAACTGGTTAGAATTCAAATTGGGTTTGGTTTGACTAGATTTCAGCACATATTCAGTTTGAAATTCAAATAAAGTTTAAATTTGCTAAACTTAGCTCATGTCAAGATCAACTTCAAATGGAGTGAAAATTGGTGTGTGAGCTCACAAAAATGTGCTGAGTGAGAATATGCTTCCCATTTTTGAATTCATAGGATAAAAACAGTTTGAATTTGAATTTGAGTTCAAACCACCCTCTTTCTATCTATACCCAAAAGTACCTCAAAAAGGTTTTGAATTTGGGTGAAACTTGGCATGGATATTTCTAGCAAGGTGTAGGAGTTTTCATAGGCCCAGCCCCTAGATGATGCATGTGGGAAATACCACTTTTGCATTTTGTGATTTTATTCTCCAATGAGCATGTTGATAATGGTTACTTGCTCTTCAAATGTGTTCATCAACTTTCTTCAAATGAGGTGTGTGTGTGGTGTTGAACACTTTGAATGTGTCAAAAACTGAGGCCTTTACAGCAAAACCATTTAGTTGTACCATCCGAACGTGTATTTCGTCAATGTCCAGTTCGACGTCCCAGGACCTGAGTTCATGAGTTTTCTTGACTTTCCAAATTTTGATCTAGATGGCCATCCGCGCATGCAAAACCATCAAGTTGCACCGTGCGGATGTGTATTCCGTCAAGGTTCCGTCAAGCCTCCCGAGACCCTAGTTCGTTAGTTTTACCGACTTTCTCGACTTTCATGATTTTGACCACGATGGCCATCCACGCATGAAAAACAATCAAGTTGTACCGTCCGGACGTGTATTCCGTCAAGGTCTCGTCCGGCCTCCCGAGACCCGTGTTCGTGAGTTTTACCGATTTTCTCCACTTCGACCCAGATGGCCATCCGCGCATGCTAAACCATCAAGTTGCACCATCCGAACCTGTATTCCGTCAAGGTTCCATCCGACCGCCCGGGACCAGAGTTCGTGAGTTTCACCAACTTTCCCGACTTTCTCGATTTTGATCCAGATGGCCCTCCACGCTTGCAAAACCATCAAGTTAAACCGTGCGGACGTGTATTCCATCACGATCTTGTCCGGGACCCGAGTTTCCCGATTTCACCCAGATGGCTATGCGTGCATTCAAAACCATCAAGTTGCACTGTCTGGACGTGTATTCCATCAAGGTCCTGTTCAGCCACCCGGGGCTCGAGTTTATGAGTTTTCCCACCTTTCCTGATTTCAACCCAGATTGCCATCCGCGCATGCAAAACCATCAAATTGCACCGTCCGAACGTGTATTTTATCAAGGTCCCGTCCGGCACTCGGTACCCGACTTTCCCGATTTTGACTCAGATGGCCATCCGCGCATGCAAAACCTTCCAGTTGCACCATCAAAACATGTATTCTGTCAAGGTCCCGTCCGGTTGCTCGGGACCTGAGTTAGTGATTTTTACCGACTTTCCGGATATTGACTCAGATGGCCATCCGCGCATGCAAAACCTTCCAGTTGCACCATCTGCACGTGTATTCCGTCAAGGTCCAGTTCGGCGTCCCGGGACCCGGTTCATGAGTTTTCATGACTTTCCCAATTTCGACCCAGATGTCCATCCGCGCATGCAAAACCATCAAGTTACACCGTTCGGACGTGTATGCCGTCAAGGCCCCGTCTAGCCGCCCGAGACCCAAGTTCGTGAGTTTTACCGACTTTTCTGACATTCTCAATTTCGACCCAAATGACCATCCGCGCATGCAAAACCATCAAGTTGCACCGTCCGCACGTGTATTTCACCAAGGTCGTGTCCAACCGCCCAGGACCTAAGCTCATGAGTTTTACCAACTTTTCGGATTTGGACCCACATGGCAATCCGCGCATGCGAAAGCATCAAGTTGTATCGACTGGACGTGTATTCCGTCAATGTCTTGTCCGGACGCCTGGGACCCAAGTTTGTGTGTTTTCTCGAGATTCCTGATTTTGTCCCAGATGGCCATCCGCGCGTGCAAAACTATCAAGTTGCCAATCCGGACGTGTATTTCGTCAAGATCCCGTCCAGCCACCCGGGACCCAATTTCGTGAGTTTTACCGACTTTCCCTACTTTCCTGATTTCAACCCAGTTGGCTATCCGAGCATGCAAAACCATCAAGTTGCACCGTATAAACGTGTATTCCGTCAAGGTCCCATCCGGTCGCACGGGACCCGAGTTTTTGAGTTCTACCGACTTTCGCGATTTTGACCCGGATGGCCATCGCGCATGCAAAACCATTTAGTTGCACCATCCAAACGTGTATTTCGTCAATGTCCAGTCCGACGTCCCAGGACCAGAGTTCATGAGTTTTCTTGACTTTCCAAATTTCGATCTAGATCGCCATCCGCGCATGCAGAACCATCAAGTTGCACCGTGCGGACGTGTATTCCGTCAAGATTCTGTCTGGCCTCCCAGGACCCTAGTTCGTTAGTTTTACCGACTTTCTCGACTTTCATGATTTTGACCACGATGGCCATCCACGCATGAAAAACAATCAAGTTGTACCGTCCGGATGTGTATTCCGTCAAGGTCTCGTCCGGCCTCCCGGGACCCGTGTTCGTGAGTTTTACCGACTTTCTCCATTTCGACCGAGATGGCCACCCGCGCATGCAAAACCATCAAGTTGCACCATCCGGACCTGTATTCCGTCAAGGTTCCATCCGACCGCCCGGGACCAGAGTTCGTGAGTTTCACCAACTTTCCCGACTTTCTCGATTTTGATCCAGATGGCCCTCCACGCTTGCAAAACCATCAAGTTAAACCGTGCGGACGTGTATTCCATCACGATCTTGTCCGGGACCCGAGTTTCCCGATTTCACCCAGATGGCTATGCGTGCATTCAAAACCATCAAGTTGCACTGTCTGGACGTGTATTCCATCAAGGTCCTGTTCAGCCACCCGGGGCTCGAGTTTATGAGTTTTCCCACCTTTCCTGATTTCAACCCAGATTGCCATCCGCGCATGCAAAACCATCAAATTGCACCGTCCGAACGTGTATTTTATCAAGGTCCCGTCCGGCACTCGGTACCCGACTTTCCCGATTTTGACTCAGATGGCCATCCGCGCATGCAAAACCTTCCAGTTGCACCATCAAAACATGTATTCCGTCAAGGTCCCGTCCGGTTGCTCGGGACCTGAGTTAGTGATTTTTACCGACTTTCCGGATATTGACTCAGATGGCCATCCGCGCATGCAAAACCTTCCAGTTGCACCATCTGCACGTGTATTCCGTCAAGGTCCAGTTCGGCGTCCCGGGACCCGGTTCATGAGTTTTCATGACTTTCCCAATTTCGACCCAGATGTCCATCCGCGCATGCAAAACCATCAAGTTACACCGTTCGGACGTGTATGCCGTCAAGGCCCCGTCTAGCCGCCCGAGACCCAAGTTCGTGAGTTTTACCGACTTTTCTGACATTCTCAATTTCGACCCAAATGACCATCCGCGCATGCAAAACCATCAAGTTGCACCGTCCGCACGTGTATTTCACCAAGGTCGTGTCCAACCGCCCAGGACCTAAGCTCATGAGTTTTACCAACTTTTCGGATTTGGACCCACATGGCAATCCGCGCATGCGAAAGCATCAAGTTGTATCGACTGGACGTGTATTCCGTCAATGTCTTGTCCGGACGCCTGGGACCCAAGTTTGTGTGTTTTCTCGAGATTCCTGATTTTGTCCCAGATGGCCATCCGCGCGTGCAAAACTATCAAGTTGCCAATCCGGACGTGTATTTCGTCAAGATCCCGTCCAGCCACCCGGGACCCAATTTCGTGAGTTTTACCGACTTTCCCTACTTTCCTGATTTCAACCCAGTTGGCTATCCGAGCATGCAAAACCATCAAGTTGCACCGTATAAACGTGTATTCCGTCAAGGTCCCATCCGGTCGCACGGGACCCGAGTTTGTGAGTTCTACCGACTTTCGCGATTTTGACCCGGATGGCCATCGCGCATGCAAAACCATTTAGTTGCACCATCCAAACGTGTATTTCGTCAATGTCCAGTCCGACGTCCCAGGACCAGAGTTCATGAGTTTTCTTGACTTTCCAAATTTCGATCTAGATCGCCATCCGCGCATGCAAAACCATCAAGTTGCACCGTGCGGACGTGTATTCCGTCAAGATTCTGTCTGGCCTCCCAGGACCCTAGTTCGTTAGTTTTACCGACTTTCTCGACTTTCATGATTTTGACCACGATGGCCATCCACGCATGAAAAACAATCAAGTTGTACCGTCCGGATGTGTATTCCGTCAAGGTCTCGTCCGGCCTCCCGGGACCCGTGTTCGTGAGTTTTACCGACTTTCTCCACTTCGACCGAGATGGCCACCCGCGCATGCAAAACCATCAAGTTGCACCATCCGGACCTGTATTCCATCAAGGTTCCATCCGACAGCCTGGGACCTGAGTTCGTGAGTTTCGCCAACTTTCCCGACTTTCTCGATTTTGATCCAGATGGTTCTCCGCGCTTGCAAAATCATCAAGTTACACCGTGCGGACGTGTATTCCATCAAGATCTTGTCCGGTCGTCCGGGACCCGAGTTTCCCGATTTCACCCAGATGGCCATGCGTGCATGCAAAACCATCAAGTTGCACTGTCTGGACGTGTATTCCATCAAGGTCCTGTTCGGCCACCCGGGGCTCGAGTTTATAAGTTTTCCCACCTTTCATGATTTCAACCCAGATTGCCATCCGCGCATGCAAAACCATCAAATTGCACCGTTGGAACGTGTATTTCATCAAGGTCCCGTCCGACACTCGGTATCCGACTTTCCCGATTTTGACTCAGATGGCCATCCGCGCATGCAAAACCTTCCAGTTGCACCATCGAAACGTGTATTCCGTCAAGATCCCGTCCGGTTGCTCGGGACCTGAGTTAGTGATTTTTACCGACTTTCCCGATATTGACTCAGATGGCCATCCGCGCATGCAAAACCTTCCAGTTGCACCATCTGAACGTGTATTCCGTCAAGGTCCAGTTTGGCGTCCTGGGACCCGAGTTCATGAGTTTTCATGACTTTCCCAATTTTGACCCAGATGTCCATCCGCGCATGCAAAACCATCAAGTTGCACCGTTCGGACGTGTATACCGTCAAGGCCTTGTCCAGCCGCCCGAGGCCCAAGTTCGTGAGTTTTACCGACTTTTCCGACATTCTAAATTTCGACCCAAATGGCCATCTGTGCATGCAAAACCATCAAGTTGCACCATCCGCACGTGTATTTCATCAAGGTCGTGTCCAACCGCCCGGGACCTAAGCTCATGAGTTTTACCAACTTTTTGGACTTGGACCCACATGGCAATCCGCGCATGCAAAAGCATCAAGTTGTATGGTCTGGACATGTATTCCGTCAATGTCTTGTCCGGGCGCCCGTGACCCAAGTTTGTGTGTTTTCCTGAGATTTCTGATTTCGTCCCAGATGGCCATCCGCGCGTGCAAAACTATCAAGTTGCCAATCCGGACGTGTATTCCATCAAGATCCCGTCTGGCCACCCGGGACCCAATTTCGTGAGTTTTCCCGACTTTTCCTACTTTCCCGATTTTAACCCAGATGGCTATCTGAGAATGCAAAACCATCAAGTTGCACCGTACGAACGTGTATTTCGTCAAGGTCCCATCCGGTCGCACGGGATCCGAGTTCGTGAGTTCAACCGACTTTCGCGATTTTGACCCGGATGGCCATTGCGCATGCATAACCATTTAGTTGCACCATCCGAACGTGTATTTCGTCAATGTCCAGTCCGACATCCCAGGACCTGAGTTCATGAGTTTTCTTGACTTTCTAAATTTCGACCTAGGCCATCCGCGCATGCAAAACCATCAAGTTGCACCGTGCGGACATGTATTCCGTCAAGGTTCCGTCCGGCCTCCCGGGACCCTAGTTCGTTAGTTTTACCGACTTTCATGATTTTGACCATGATGGCCATCCACGCATGAAAAACAATCAAGTTGTACCGTCCGGACGTGTATTCCGTCAAGGTCTTGTCCGGCCTCCTGGGACCCGTGTTCGTGAGTTTTACTGACTTTCTCCACTTCGACCCGGATGGCCACCCGCGCATGCAAAACCATCAAGTTGCACCATCCAAACCTGTATTTCATCAAGGTTCCATCCGACCTACCGGGACCTCAGTTCGTGAGTTTCACCAACTTTCCCGACTTTCTCAATTTTAATCCAGATGGCCCTCCGGGCTTGCAAACCATCAAGTTGCACCCGTGCGGACGTGTATTCCGTCAAGATCTTGTCTGGTCGTCCGAGACCCGAGTTTCCCGATTTCACCCAGATGGCCATCCGTGCATGCAAAACCATCAAATTGCACTGTCTGGACGTGTATTCCATCAAGGTCCTGTTCGGCCACCCGGGGCTCGAGTTTATGAGTTTTCCCAGCTTTCCTGATTTCAACCTAGATTGCCATCCACGCATGCAAAACCATCAAATTGCACCGTCCGAATGTGTATTCCATCAAGGTCCCGTCTGGCACTCGGTTCCGGACTTTCCCGATTTTGACTCAGATGGCCATCCGCGCATGCAAAACCTTCCAGTTGCACCATCGAAACGTGTATTCCGTCAAGGTCCCGTCCGGTTGCTCGGGACCCGAGTTAGTGATTTCTACCGACTTTCCCGATATTGACTCAGATGGCCATCCGCGCATGCAAAACCTTCCAGTTGCACTATCTGAACGTGTATTCCGTCAAGGTCCAGTTCGGCGTCCTAGGACCTGAGTTCATGAGTTTTCATGACTTTCCCAATTTCGACCCAGATGTCCATCCGCGCATGCAAAACCATCAAGTTGCACCATTCGGACGTGTATGCCATCAAGGCCCCGTGCAGCCGCCCGACACCCGAGTTCGTGAGTTTTACCGACTTTTCCGACATTCTCGATTTCAACCCAAATGGTCATCCGCGCATGCAAAACCATCAAGTTGCACCATCCGCACGTGTATTTCATCAAGGCCGTGTCCAACCGTTCGGGACCTAATCTCATGAATTTTACCAACTTTTCGGATTTGAACCCACATGGCAATCCGCGCATGCGCCAACATCAAGTTGTATTTGTCTGGACGTGTATTTCGTAAGGTCTTGTCCGGACCCCCGGGACCCAAGTTTGTGTTTTTTCCCGAGATTCCTGATTTCGTCCCAGATGGCCATCCGCACGTGCAAAATAATCAAGTTGCCAATCCGGACGTGCATTCCGTCAAGATCCCGTCCGGCCACCCGGGACCCAATTTCGTGAGTTCTCCCGACTTTCCCCACTTTCCTGAAATCAACCTAGATGGTCATCCGAGCATGCAAAACCATCAAGTTGCATCGTACGAACGTGTATTCCGTCAAGGTCCCGTCCGATCGCACGGGACCCGAGTTTGTGGGTTCTACCGACTTTCGCGATTTTGACCGGATGGCCATCGTGCATGCAAAAGCATTTAGTTGCACCATCTGAACGTGTATTTCGTCAATGTCCAGTCCGGCTTCCCAGGGCCCGAGTTCATGAGTTTTCTTGACTTTCCCGATTTCGATCTGTAAAAGTCCAAGAAAGTGAAGTGCAAAAGAATGTTTATCACCTCACAAAACCACAGCTCATGTGGTGGATATCTTGTGAACATTGGTGAAGAACATGTAACCACCATCAAAAGGGGTGATTAGAGGGGAAAGCTCTAACTTCTAAAAGTGGGATTTCTACACATGAACATGGAAGGTTGAGCTCACCCCTAGACCTTAATTAGTCTTGGGAAGGCTCAGTCCAAATTTCATGCAAATCCAGCACTTTTTGAGGCACTTTTGAGGCATTTGAAAAAGAGACCAATTTGAATGTAAATTCAAATTGCAGCCACTTTCATCACTTGAATTTAAAAGTTGACTTTATATTCACACTCAGCACATTTTACTGAGTTAGTCCACCAATTATCATCCCCATTAGACTTCATGTTGTCGCGAGCCAAACTTACACTAACTCAAAACTGAATTTCAATTTCAAATTCAAATGGCCAGCAAATTTAGCCAAATCAATTTCAAAATTTGAAAATCAGATTCAAACAATGACTTGGTGGCAAAGTCTACCATTCAATGTTTAGTGGGTGAGATATTTGCAGCAGAAGGGGGGAGAAAGAATTAGGGGGGAGAAAAGGGCCCACAAGTCAGCTAAGCTTCGGAGTAAAGCAAACCACCGGGCGAGCTCTGTTTACCGGGCCTCTGCAGCGCTCGACACCGAGCTGCTCGATCGGCCACCTCCCCAGCGCACGCCCGGCTTGCGCCCGGCGCATTTGACCGCTCACGAAGGCTCCTCGACCGCTGCAGACCCCGAACCCTTTACACTGTTTCTTCTCTCGATCGAACACATCCACTCTTCGGCTGCTCTCTCGGGTCCTCGGTGCGCTGCTGATCCAGGCACCATCACGACCGGCGATCAACGGCAAAGAGACGCGCCGGAGGCTACTCGAGCTCACGGTGAAAACCCTACCCCCTTTCATGCCCTGTAGGTAGAGTATTTCCACGTTTAGTCCTCGGCGTTCAAAGAACCGAGCTAGCAAAGAATCTGAAATTCGTGGTGATCGGTCCACCATCGCGTAAACCCAGCCAAGCACACGTTCTACATGTTCCGACGGCCACCTAGGATCAAAGACCATCGAAAACCATCGAGTCTTGGCGCTGCTATTCAAGTTTTTTGAGCATCCACCGTTTTAGCCCAAGGTTAACGGTGAGGTCCTAGCTCCGGCCGTTTCCATGGCAAACCGAGCGCAGTTTCGTGCTCAGCATGCCAGAGCGGAGCTGTAGGAGCAAACCGTGCCCAAAATAAGGCCCTGAGTAGCTCAGGCGACATTGCCGGTGTAGGGATCGCTGCTATCACCGTCGCGGGCGTGGTTCCAGCCATCGCCGAGCTTCGGTGAGGGCACCAGCGTGTTCCCTGAGCAAAGTTAGGCACAGGCGGCGAAATTCGTCGGAGGTCAGGCAGCGAAATGGCCGGCGGCGAGAGCTCCGGCGAAGCACCGCCGCGGGGGTTGCGGGCGTCGCGAGGTAGACGAAGGGGGGCCGGGTCCACCGGTCAGTCCCTGTTCTCTCGTGGGGATCCACTTTGCGGCCGGGATCCGGTGTGGCAGCACGGGTAAAACCCCGTGATCTGCGGTGTGGCCGCGATCTCAGTGGGCTGGTTTAAAGAGTGGGGCCCACCCACAGAGTTTAAATATTTTGGGATTTTCCAGTTTAGTGCAAACTTCAAATCCATATAACTTTTGCTAGGAAGCTCCAAATTTAGTGAACTAAATTTTGCTGAATTAAGCTTTTTGAGTACTTTCAAGCAATACAAATTTCAGCTCATAAAACTTAATGGTTTCCAGAATTAATTCCCTAAAGTTTAAACTGTTGAGATTTTTATCTAGAGAATTACTTTATGAAAAATTCTGAAATTTGGCGGAGAGGTTCATTGGAAAATCCTTGAGTCACAGTAAAATTTTCAGACCCATCCAAGCTCATTTAGTACCCCTAATGGTGTGATTAAGTGAACTGCACTGAGAAAATAGAAAAATGTCCAGAAACATTTTTCAGATTTTCTCAAATCGTGTTTAGCGCATAACTCCATCTAGAATTCTTCAAATGACATGAGACCAATTCATTAGAATCATCTCAAATTCTAGTTTCTAGTAAGTAATGATTGAAGCCATAAAAATCCCTAGAATTCCTTAGAGACTCTAATATTGATAAAATAGGATTTTATTTATACAAACCTCAAATGAATCTTGTTTCAAATGAAACTTGGTCAAGACTCTCGTTAGGACCCTACCAAGCCACCATAAAAATTTCAGGGTCAAAGGGGAGGAGGGCTAGCTAGAATTATGGTCTTTACATATTCAAGTTCAAACATTGCATTTAAATTGACATATAGTATATCGTTTACGTGTAGTCGTTGAAGGCGAGGAAACTCCGGAAGTGCTCAACTTCCTTCTTCCGGACGAAGCCTTAACATCTGCCCAGCAGCAACAAGGCAAGTCCCGGTTTGCATTAACCCATTTTATAAAGTCTTGCTTTATGTATACTTAGCATGTGGTAGAGATGTGCATTAGCTGTAGGATGGATGAAACCCAAGTGCATAACCAAAATTTTCCTACAGAGCGAGGGTAGTGTCTAAGACCTCAAGTAGACAGGCTATGCTTAATGATTCCTAGAACTCCGGTACAAGTCGAGTAGTTAGAATCTACTCGCGAGTTTAGGCTTGGGACACACAGGATTGGTTCGAGTGATGTGAGATCACTTTAGTAATAAAAATGAGACTAGGCAGGGGCTAGGGTGAAGCAAGAGGAAGTCTTGTGTGCGCAGCCCTGTCCGTGTCGATTGAGGACCGATCCGTGTGCAACCCACGCTGATCAAGTTTGAACGTGATGAACCCAACGGGTACGGGGGACGCCCTATCTTTCGATGAGAGATGTTGGTAATGAACGAATTTGGTGGAGGCCGACGTTGGCTGCCCGACTACCACAACCAGAATGGTGTGGCACCTTGAGCGACAGTTACACCGTCTCCTGGTAACTACGATTTGGGTGGAGGTCGACGTTGTGCTACCCGACTACAACAACCACAAAGATGTTGCGCCTTAGCGATATTTACACCGGCTCCTGTTGTTGCTGTACTTGCCGTGCCAAGAACAACCTTGAACCTGCAAGCAATCGAAGAACAAGCAAGAACAAGATAACAAGCAAACACTCACGGGTGTGAAAAAGTTGGGGTTCTGATTCAAGTAATCGGACGGTCTCGTCGACACTTGCGTTACAAGGATGTAGCAATGGCTAAACTTACAGAAAACAAAACCTGCCCTGTCAAGGAGCTCTTGGAATACTTAAATAGGGGAGGGAAGAGCGAAATTCATCCAGCAACAAAGGGAGGACGTGATCTCCCATATTCCCTTCCTTTTTCTGTGATAGACTACCATTTAATAGGGAAAGAAAGAGGGAAACCCATCCAGCAGCAAGGCAGGATATGATTTCCTCTATTTCTTTCCTTATTATAGCACATCTATCTTTAAATGGGGGAAGAAAGAGGGAATTTCATCCAACAGCAAAGTTGGATGAGATTTCCCTTATTGCTTTCCTTATTTGTCTAAATCTCTCTTTATTACATGGCCCCAGCCTCAAGATTTCTCCTCGGATGGAGCAGCCTTTATTGCATTAATCCCTCCATCCCTCCTAGCTGGATCAATTCCCAAGCACCTGATAATTAAGTTGACGTGCACGAGCGCGTGTCATTGGACCTTGATTAGCTGAGAGTGGTGAGTGGGCTGGTGTTGTAGTTGTATCAACGGTAGCGATGTCCGCATCATCCTCCCCTTCTTGCAATTGAGTCGTCCTCAACTCAAATGTGTCTTCCTCGCCCATATATGGTTTCAAATCTGCAATATTAAAAGAGGAAGTAACCCCAAAATGTGCAGGCAACTCAATTTCATATGCATTATCATTAATTTTTCAAAGCACTTTGAATGGTCCAGCAGCTCTAGGTAGTAATTTAGATTTTCTCAAATCAGGAAATCTATCCTTTCTCAAATGCACCCAAACTAAATCACCAGGTTCAAAAGTAACATGCTTCCTACCCTTGCTACCGGCTTGTTGATACTTAGCGTTCATGCTCTCAATGTTGGCTTTAGTTTGCTCATGCATTTTAAGAATTAATTCAGCACGGCGAGAAGCATCAAAATTCAATTTCTCTGAAAGTGGCAGAGCCAAAAGATCAATGGGAGCACGTGGAATAAAACCATATACAATCTGAAAAGGGCACAATTTAGTAGTAGAATGCAGCGAACGATTGTAAGCAAATTCAATATGAGGCAAATATTCTTCCCATAATTTGATGTTATGTTTCGGAACAGCCCTTAGCATGGTAGATAAACTACGGTTTACTACTTCGGTCTGTCCATCAGTTTGAGGGTGACAAGTGGTAGAAAAGAGTAATTTTGTCCCCAACTTAGCCCATAAGGTTTTCCAAAAATGACTAAGAAATTTGGCATCTCTATCTGAAACAATAGCGTTTGGAACCCCATGCAAACGAATAACTTCTCGAAAGAACAAATCATCAATATGGGTAGCATCATCAATTTTGTGGCATGGTATGAAATGTGCCATTTTAGAAAATCTGTCGACAACAACAAAAATACTATCTCTCCCCTTCTTTGTTCTAGGCAATACTAAAACAAAATCTATAGAAACATCCTCCCATGGAGCACTAGGAACAGGAAGAGGCATGTATAAACCATGTGGATTAAGACGGGACTTAGCTTTTTGACAGGTGGTGCAACGAGCAACAAACCGCTCCACATCTCTCCTCATCTTTGGCCAAAAGAAATGGCTTGCTAAGATGTCTTCCGTCTTCTTGACACCAAAGTGTCCCATCAATCCTCCACCATGTGCTTCCTGCAATAGTAAGATACGCACAGAACCAGCTGGAATGCACAATTTGTTAGTTCGAAACACAAAACCATTAGTGAGAACAAACTTGTTCCATGTTTTTCCTTCTTTACATTGCAGCAGCACATCTTTGAAATCAGCATCAAAAGCATATTGTTCTTTAATTGTTTCCAAGCTAAAAATCTTAAAATCAAGTTGGGACAACATATTGTAACGGCGAGATAAGGCATCCGCAATGACATTATCTTTTCCTTTCTTGTGTTTGATGACATAAGGAAAGGACTCAATGAATTCTACCCACTTGGCATGCCTACGGTTCAGATTAGTTTGGTTCTTAATGTGCTTCAAAGATTCATGATCAGAATGTATAACAAATTCTTTAGGCCATAAATAATGTTGCCATGTTTCCAAAGTTCGTACTAGTGCATATAATTCTTTATCATAAGTGGAATAGTTCAGACTAGGCCCATTCAGTTTCTCGCTAAAATAAGCAATAGGTTTCCCCTCTTGCAACAAGACACCTCTCAATCCAATACCACTAGCATCACATTCCAATTCAAAAGTCTTACTGAAATCTGGTAATTGGAGAAGGGGTGTATGAGTTAACCTATTCTTCAAAGTTGCAAATGCAGCCTCTTGCGCCTTGCCCCATGTGAATGGAGCACCCTTATTTGTAAGCTCATCCAGTGGACCTGCTATGGTGCTGAAGTCTTTCACAAAACGACGATAGAATCCAGCAAGTCCGAGAAAGCTTCGTACTTGTGTGACCGTGGTAGGAGTTGGCCAGCTGTGTATCGCCTCCACCTTGGCTTGATCAACTTCAATTCCCTGTGGTGTCACAACATAGCCAAGAAAAGAAACTCGATCCGTGCAAAAGGTGCACTTGTCAATGTTACCAAATAAACGTGCATCACGTAAAGCATTGAAAACAGCACGGAGATGATCAAGATGAACTTCGAGAGATGCGCTATAGATCAAGATGTCATCAAAATATACTACCACAAATCTTCAAATGAAAGCACGTAAAACCTCATTCATTAATCTCATGAAAGTGCTAGGTGCATTCGTGAGACCAAAAGGCATCACTAACCACTCATACAACCCAAACTTTGTTTTAAACGCTGTTTTCCATTCATCATCTAGCTTCATGCGAATTTGATGGTATCCACTACGCAAATCAATTTTAGAGAAAATCATCGAGCCACTAAGTTCATCAATCATATCATCTAACCTAGGAATAGGATGACGATATCTAATGGTAATGTTATTAATTGCTCGACAATCTACACACATGCGCCACGATCCATCTTTCTTTGGAACCAAAAGGACAGGAACGGAGCAAGGACTGAGGGACTCACGCACATAACCTTTGTCGAGTAATTCCTGTACTTGCCGCTGAATCTCCTTAGTCTCCTCCGGATTGGTCCTGTATGGTGCTCGGTTGGGCAAAGAAGCCCCAGGGATGAGGTTAATCTGATGCTCAATCCCTCTCAATGGTGGCAGCCCGGCTGGTACCTCTTGTGGAAACACATCAGCGTATTCCTGCAAAAGCTTAGTGATAGAAGGAGGCAAAGCACATGGTGTGTCGTGAAGTGAGAACAAAGCTTCTTTGCAAACAAACACATAGTAGATTGCAGTATCACTTTTTAATTCAAACAAATCAGATTTGGAAGCAAAAAAACAAGCACTCGTTAATTTTATTTCATTCTTCTTCATATGAGCAGATTTGGAATTGTCAGTCTTAGACTGTACCGATTTCTTCACGACATCTGAATTTTCATTTTCAGCAGATTTCTTATTTTTCTCTTTGCAAGCTCTAGCAATGTCATCCTTCAAAATAGCATCAGGGGACATCGGGTGCGAAACAAGTTTCTTCTCATGATGCATGAAAGAGTATTGAATTGATTTACCATGATGTAATGTATCTTTATCAAATTATCAAGGTCAACCAAATAGCATAGAACAAGCTTGCATAGGTACCACATCAAAATCAATGTAATCATGGTAGGAACCAATTGCAAATTCGACACGAACCAGACGTGTTACCTTAATCTTACCACTGTCGTTGAACCATTGGATGTAGTAGGGATGTGGATGTGGAAGTGTTGTCATCCCAAGCTTTTCTACCATGGTAGCACTTGCTAAATTGTTGCAGCTTCCTCCATCAATAATAATACGACATGATCGTTCCAAAACTACACACTTAGTTTGGAATAGATTGTGTCGCTGGTTCTGTTCAGCTTTGATCATTTGGGCACTCAAGACACGCCTCACAACAAGACTCTCATAGTGGGCAGCATGATCAGCCCCAATGTGCTCTTCATCATCATTCTTCTTTCCTGCTTCTTGTGCAGCAAGAATGGCATATGTTTCATTATCATAATCACTAGCGGATGAGTACTCACCATTTTCTCGTACAACCAGCACATGCTTGCTTGGGCAGTCCCTTCGTAGGTGCCCAAAACCCTTGCATTGGAGGCATTCAATGTCTTTTGTTCTCCCGGTAGAAGCAATGGAAGAAGAAGTGTTGGCTGCAACTTGGGTGGATCCTTTTGTTGTCTCGATTGCACGCGAAGGTGCTGATTTTGATGTAGTCCTGGGCAACCCATTGGAAGCATCGTCTGGAGAATCATGCTTAGTACCAGCAGCACTTGAGCGGAACTGCCATGAGGTAGTTCGACCTGCAGAAATGTTAGTTCTTGTACGTCGTCCCTGCACTTCTCTTTCAGCCTTACAAGCAAGATGGAATAATCGAGTGACGTTAGTGTATTCCTTATAAGCCAATATGTCCTGAATTTCTCTTGTTAAACCACCCATAAACATAGCCATTGCAGCCTCTTCATTTTCAACTAGGCCACAACGCATCATGCCTATTTGAAGTTCTTGATAGTATTCCTCAACAGATTTGTTGCCTTGTCTAAGTTGTTGTAATTTATGCAACAGGTCACGAGCATGATAGGAAGGAACAAAACGACGACGCATGATTCGTTTCAAAGCATTCCAAGTTTGTGGTACGGTAGCTGGATTTTTAGTTTGATATTCATGCCACCAAACAGAAGCAAAGTCAGTGAATTCACTAGTGGCAGCTCTAACCTTTTTATCATCAGGGAAATCATGGCATGCAAATTTTTGATCTACTGACAATTCCCAAGACAGATATGCATCCGGATCATATTTACCATCAAAAGGTGGTATGGAGAATTTAATGCTGCGTAGGGAATCGTCATTGTCACGTACCTCGCTTCGTTGAGCTCGACCACCCATACCACGATGGTCGCGACGTGGCTGCCGTCGATACCTGAAAGGTCCATCATCAAGCTCGGTATCCGCCGAATACTCCGCCTCGTCATATCTTGCATCGCTGCCAACGGAGTCGTGTCTGTCATCAACACGTCTTTGCCTCTCTTCGCGTCCAACCTGTTCCATCCTCTCCAATCACTCAATGATTGCTACAAGAGAAGTGTTAATAGCCCCAGCAGTGCTTTCTAATGTGGTCAGTTTGGTGTTGGTGCAAATTTGCGTCGACTCTAATTGACCAATGCGTTCATTGGTGACTTGAATATCCTCATTGAGAGCATCTGTGTGTAGCTTTACTTGGCGTTCGAAATGCTGAATGATGCCTGTCGTACGTGGTGAATGTGGAGATGTCCCATTCGCATCAGCTGACATGGTTAGTAAAGAAAGGAAATACAGCAGCAAGCAGATTAATCCTAACAGTTGCTAAGAGGTGGTAGGACAGCACAATTCCTCACTAGCAAGAAATCAAGGTCTTACAAGTTCTTACCATGCGATGCAGGAGGCGCCGGCAATCAGCAAGAACAACAACAAACGGTGGCTGCCAGCACAACCTTATGGTGTCGTAGACAATTTTGTGGAGCTGTAGGTGGCTGCTAGACACAATTTGTGCAAAGGAACAGCTAGTACCACATTAGTCACAACAAGTTGAATAAACGTTCCACGATGGTATTGTGTTGGTTTTAGCTCAAACATTACTAGAGACGTGAGCCGTAACTCCACGTGACGTTGGATTACTATGGTAGGGAAGTTCGAACAGCCCGATCCGTTGTGTTTCAACAACGTTGAAAACAACAAGTTGAACTTCGAAACATGAAACAAATGTTACACAAATTGTCTCTCTTTTTTTGTACTTAGAAACTTTTTTTTATTGTAATCAGTGCGGTTGCTGATCCGTGCAGCTTTTCTTTTGCACTTGCCTTTTTTCTCAACTTTGGGTAGATAATGGAAATGGACTGAGAACAAAGTGGCACGAACTCAAAACTCTAGCGGTGAAAAACTTAGGACCAGCAACTTGACACAAAAAGGCAACCGTGAATTCAACAAGTCGAGAGCTAAGTAGCCAAGCAAAAGGCTCAAAGTGTTTTTAGGATTTTTTTAGAGCGAACTTTTGTAGGCAAAAGTGGACTGTAGGTAAATGAAGAACAAGGAGAAGGAAATCTCTCACCGAGCAACCTGAAATCTGATACCACTTGATGAACCCAACGGGTACGGGGGACGCCCTATATTTCGATGAGAGATGTTGGTAATGAACGAATTTGGTGGAGGCCGACGTTGGCTGCCCAACTACCACAACCAGAATGGTGTGGCGCCTTGAGCGACAGTTACACCGTCTCCTGGTAACTACGATTTGGGTGGAGATCGACGTTGTTCTACCCGACTACAACAACCACAAGGATGCTGCGCCTTAGCGATAGTTACACCGGCTCCTGTTGTTGCTGTACTTGCCGTGCCAAGAACAGCCTTGAACCTGCAAGCAATCGAAGAACAAGCAAGAATAAGATAACAAGCAAACACTCATGGGTGTGAAAAAGTTGGGGTTCTGATTCAAGTAATCGGAAGGTCTCGTCGACACTTGCGTTACAAGGAAGTAGCAATGGCTAAACTTACAGAAAACAAAACCCGCCCTGTCAAGGAGCTCTTGGACTACTTAAATAGGGGAGGGAAGAGGGAAATTCGTCCAGCAACAAAGGTAGGACGTGATCTCCCTTATTCCCTTCCTTTTTCTGTGATAGACTACCATTTAATAGGGAAAGAAAGAGGGAAACCCATCCAGCAGCAAGGCAGGATATGATTTCCTCTATTTCTTTCCTTATTATAGCACATCTATCTTTAAATGGGGGAAGAAAGAGGGAATTTCGTCCAGCAGCAAAGTTGGACGAGATGTCCCTTATTTCTTTCCTTATTTGTCTAAATCTCTCTTTATTACATGGCCCCAGCCCCAAGATTTGTTCTCGGGTGAAGCAGCCTTTATTGCATTAATTCCTCCATCCCTCCTAGCTGGATCAATTCCCAAGAACCTGATAATTAAGTTGACGTGCACGAGCGCGTGTCATTGGACCTTGATTAGCTGAAAGTGGTGAGTGGGCTGGTGTTGTGGTTGTATCAACGGTAGCGATGTCCGCATCAGAACGTACCAAAGGCATATCGGATATATGGGCCCCGGTAAACCGATGTATCCTAAACCTCCGGGCGTCGAGGCATAACACACCGATATATAGGTGTATGCTGAGGGCAGCAAGGTGGAAATCTGCTAACGGGCATAGAGATATGCTCCGTGTAGGGAATCTCCTGCTCATCGAGTGAGTGTGCTGTGCAGCTCCACGGGTAGGCGTACGTGACGTGCTCTTTGGGTATCCCTGCAGGTGTATATCGAGTTGATTCGCCGTCCCTCATGGTGAAGAGTACCACTTGGTCACTGAGTCGTGACGTAGGTCAAGATATAAAATGTGATGATTCAATATTGCTGTTATGATATAATTGTATTGCTACATGTGTGCCACCAAATATTACTCATTAAATTTCATATTCATGAATTGTTAACTTGTGGCTAAAAGATGAACTAAGGATGAATTTGTAGGCGTGTTCGATTGCTGCAATTTTACCATCCCATGTTCGTTGTAAACTGCATGTAGAGTTTCATACCTAGGTGAGTTGGTTAAGTTTTGTTGAGCCATCGTGCTCACGGTTGCTGCTATAAGTGTTTTTCAGGTGAGGAGCATCCCACGGACTCAGGCTACGAGTCCACCGGCGAGGTTTACCCTCCGTCGGGGACCACGGCTGAGTGGGAGCCGTACACGCCACGCTGAGCTGAGGAGTGCAGCTAGTGTGGGTTGCCCTAGGGCAGGGCAACCGACTTTTGCTAGGTAGACGGGCGTGAGTTGTACAAACTTAGTTTCCGTTGCTGTAATATAAACACTAGTTTGTAACTGAAGTATTGTACTACTTTGTACATTTCAGTTTGTTTTCTATGTAACACAATATCGTTCTTATGACGTGTGCTGTCAGGTGTCGCATCGTGCGGCACCACCCTCTATGATCCTGGATGAGCGGATTCCGGTCCGCCACAGGCTGGTATGAGAGCCGCACCGGGGATAGCACATTAATTAAGGGCTGTATTACGAGGAAACTTAGTTTTACGGTGAGGATTCACTAGTTTGCCCAAGTAAGGACTATATTAGCATAGTTACTTAAAGTGGCAAGACTAACATATGTGTTATAATTCTGAATTTTAATTATGTAACAACGCACCTACGCTCAGGTAAAAATGGTAAGGAACGCCACCGAAAGCGGTTCAATTTCGTTAGCTCCCCTGACGAGGAATGTGGTTCAGCGATAGGTCTCACAACTTGGTGTGAGACGTTAATATGAAACTTTTGGACTCTTCATGTTCCTAAGTTCATATGAAACGCTGATCCCTAGCGTGCATTAGGCAAGTAAGTGGAGACCCCATCACGTGGTCAGAAACGCGAAAGTGTGTTCGTCTGGAAGTAGCCCAGGGGGACATACACAGCGCTTTCCATCGGCGTGCTCTGCAGGGTAGTAGGTGGTATCTGTTGGGGTGATAAAATTCCCAACCATGACGACCCGTTCACACTCTACTCGGGTTCCCCGTCGTGTGATGTTAAAACACGATCACGTACCTTGAGACGTGACTTAACTCAAGGATGGCCGTATGGCAATGATACGGGCGTTTGTATTTACTTTCAAATATGGACCTGACTGAAATGAAAATAACCTTTGAGTGCATCATTATTACGTGGTCTTCTGCAGGTACTAACCACGTATGTATGCCGTGTAGTATACGTGTGCAAGAGACCGTTTAGTGCCATAATTGAGACATATATGCCGGTATAATCCGGTTAGTATTTTCTTTTTATGAGGAACGTAGTACCGACATATCATAGGCATGTGCATGAAAGATAATGATAACAAGGAATTAAAATCACTAAGTTTCAACTTTTAGGACCCTAGTTGGGTAGAAAAATTTAATAGTTGATCAGTGTAGTCAAAGGGATCGAAAAACAGAGTGCTCTATTTTGAGCAGCAAGTTTGCTGAACTTTGACAGAGCATAACTCACAGATATTTTAGCCAATGGAGGTGTGGGGATATGGTTCTGGAAAGTTGTTTAAGCACTCTACAACTTTGTTGTAGACTCCCAGAGCTGAATAACAACTTAAGATGGCTCAAATCCCAGAGGATTGTAAACTGTCCAGAACTAGGAGAGATTTAAAACACTCTCTGGACTGTTCTATTTTTCAAGCATAACTTCCTGTAGAAAATCTGAAATTATCATATGATACATCTTTAGAAAGGGTAGGAATGTGTTACATCTTTGTAATTCAAAGTTTCTGCAATTGCAGCACGGAATTAAGCTGAAATCAGAGGTAAAAACAGCAACTTCCAAAGGAGGTGCTGTTGAAATTCTTCCAGAAATTCTGTTGACATTGAATTAACATAACTTTTAAACCAGAGCTGATCTGAGGGCAAATAAATACTCGTTGGAAAGATGCTGAAGTTAACTTTAACTTTGGTATTCAGCTTGAGTCATGAAAATGCCCAGCATCAGATTAAAATCTGGAATATGTAGAAACTAGTCATTCCGGAAGAGAGATGACAGTTGAACTCATTTGAGAAATTGTTGTACCCCAAGGGGTTTGAGTACTTCCAATTGGGTAGAAAATACTCATGAGTAGTTATCTTCAGCTAGTGAAAGATTTGAGTATATGTCTTACTCAAGTTTCTTTTGCTAGAGACCGTGTTTGTGTCGTATTGAAGATAAAAGGGTAGTCTACGTGATGACAAAGCGATATTAACGTCTCGTAGTGACCAAACCTAGTTGAGATAAACTTCCAAAGAGGGAGTCCATCAAATTGGATTTAACTAACTTGTATTTGGTCTGGTAATGGTGTAGCTTGTGCAAAGTTATTACATTATTTGTATACGAGATGTATCACATGTTTTACGCCTATTTTATTGGACTGCATGAAGTATGTTGCAGGACTGATATTTATTGTCGTATGGTTGCAGATGGTTCGCACTCGGACCACGCATGAGATTGGTGGCTCTAGCCAGCAGGGGGTGATGACTCTCAGCCACCTGCCTACGACAACACTCCGCAGCAACAACCACCACCGCCACCTCCGCTTACGCTAGTGGATGTGATTGCGGCACTGGTGGGTGGTCGTGAGGAGCAAACCGACCTGCTCCGCACGATCGTGCAGAATATGTCCCAGGCAGGGGGGGCGTCAAGAGAGGGGGCATCGTGAGCCCTGTGATGTGACGTAGTCGGATTTCATGAGTACGCACCCTCCGGTGTTCACAGAAGCAGAAGAACCCCTGGGGGCCGACAACTGGCTGCAGACAATCGAGTCCAAGTTCGGGCTGCTCCAATGTACGGAGCGACAGAAGACTCTGTTTGCGGCGCAGCAGCTTCACGGTGCCGCTGGTGCGTGGTGGGCGAATTATGTCGCCTCACGTCCGGCTGGCCATGCCATGGAGTGGGAAGAATTCCGGGAGGCGTTCCGCGCCTACCATATCCCTCTCGGGACAATGAAGCGGAAGTTCCAAGAGTTCTTGGAGCTGAAGCAGGGTGGGAGGAGTGCCCATGACTACTCCCGTGCCTTCAACCATCTGGCGCAATATGCGTCGGATTACGTCTCCACCGATGAGAAGAAGCGGGAGCACTTCTATCGGGGGTTACACCCGGAGATGAAGACGCATCTCGTTCAATGCAATCGCGGCACGTTCAATGATCTAGTCAATGCCGCGATCATGCAAAAAGATGCTCAGCGGGAGTTGGCGGCTGAGCAGCGAAGCGCAGTATGCCACCCAGCAGTGGGGGAGGAGCTCCCCAGAAATACCGCATGGTGTATCGGACACCATCCTGTCAGCAGTGGCATCCACCAGCGCGACCATAGCAGTTCAGGGGTCGTTCACTTCAGCCACCCCCGTTCCGACCGCCGATGCCACCACCGTGACCGTAACAGCAGCAGCAGACGGTACCCCGGGGGTTCCCACCGCCACAACGTGCTCCGGGTTTCCGTCCGCCAATCAGCGGAGGACCGCCTCGCTACACATGCTTTACGTGTGGCCAGTCGGGCCATTTCTCGAAGGACTGTCCCCAGGGGCAGCAGAGCAGCGGGCAAGCCCAGTTCTAAAGCGGTGCTCGAGGCTGACCTCCGGTGAAGAAGGTTGGTCAGCGAACTGGGGACATTCGCAACCTCGACAATGAGGACGCCCGAGAGGGAGACAACGTGCTGGTGGGTACGTTCACTCTCAACAATCAAGCAATCATCATATTATTTGATTCGGGTGCAACCCACAACTTCATAAGTGCATCATATGTGGTTAAGCATCAACTGGAAGCCTTTCCCACCGAGTGCTCTTATATGATATGCTCACCGGGAGGAAGGATTTCAGCAACTTTGATGATCCCGAAAGCACCACTGTGCTTAGGTGGGAAGATATATCCAACCACTATGATTATTCTTGAGGGGCAGAATATTGATGCAATCTTCGAGATGTAACGGCTAAGCTACCATGGCGCTGTCCTGGAAACATTATCACAGACGGTTCACCTCAACTCCCCACTACACCGTCCGCAGTCCCTCATATTAGACAATCCAGTCCGGAAGGTTTCAACAATTAATAATACTGAAGCTCTCAAGTTAGAGACATTCCCGTAGTCCGGGAGTACCCCGATGTGTTCCCGGATGATCTTTTGGGCATGCCACCTGAGCGGGATGTCGAGTTCAAGATTGAACTTGCACCCGGGACTACACCTATATCACGGAGACCATACAAAATGGCTCCAAAAGAGCTGGCTGAACTGTAAAAACAGCTCAATGATATGTTGAGCAAAGGTTTCATTAGGCCGAGTTCCTCGCCTTGGGGATGCTCGGCGCTGTTCGTAAAGAAGAAGGATGAAACCTTAAGGCTGTGTGTGGACTACCGGCCGCTCAACGCCGTCACCATCAAGAACTCGGTGCCCCGCATTGACATCTTGTTTGATTAACATGTTGGTGCAAGTGTATTCTGCAAAACGAACCTTCGCTCTGGATATCATCAAATAAAAATCCGGGCGGAGGATACCCTGAAGACGGACTCCTCGACGAGATATGGCTTATATGAGTATCTCGTCATGTCTTTTGGTCTCACCAATGCTCTGGCCCATTTCATGTATCTCATGAACTCGGTGTTCATGTGGGAGCTGGATAAGTTCGTGGTGGTGTTCATTGATGATATCTTGGTTTACTCCAAGACAGAAGCAGAACACACCGAACACTTGAGAATCACCTTTCAACGGTTGTGGAACCATAAGCTACATGCCAAGTTCAGCAAATGTGAGTTTTGGATCAGCCAAGTGCCATTTTTGGGACATATCATCTCAGCGGAAGGCATTGCGGTTGACCCAAGTAAAATTGAACAAGTGCTGAAATGGAAAACCCCCACTTCTATCCATGAAGTCAGAAGCTTCCTCAGCTTAGCAGGATATTACCGGAGATTCATTCTAAGCTTCTCCAAGCTTGCTAAGCCAATGACGGAATTATTGAAAAAGGGAACAAAATATGTTTGGAACACGGCATGTGAAGGAGTGTTCTAAGCATTAGTGAAACATCTCACAACAGTTCCGGTCTTAGCTCAACCGGATACAACTAAGCCCTTCGACGTGTATTGTGATGTGTCCGTTATTGGGCTTGGCTGCGTGTTGATGCAGAAAGGACGTGTGGTCGCATATGGCTCATGCCAACTTCAAAACCATGAGCAGCACTATCCGACTCATGATCTTGAGCTTGCTGCTATGGTTTTGGCATTGAAGATGTGGAGGCACTATCTCCTGAGGAACTTGGTGCATCTCTACACCGATCACAAGAGCCTGAAGTACATTTTCACACAGAAGGAGCTGAATATGAGGCAAAGAAGGTGGTTAGAACTAATCAAAGACTATGAGATTGAGATTCATTACCACCTCGGCAAGGCGAATGTGGTTGCCGACGCGCTGAGTTGAAAATCACATGTCCATTACCTCACCATTACACCGGTGGAGAAGGAAGAGCCGAGTTTATACTTGGTTCCTTATGGATCGCTCTACAACCTTGCCCTCATCCCTACCATTAGGGAAGAGATCATTGCAGCTCAGAAAGTTGACAAGGGTATGGCACATCTCCAGAGACGGACAGACAATGGAGAAATCAAATGTTTCCGGAAAGATGATGAGAGGACGTTGTGGTTCAATGATCGCATAGTCGTACCCCAGAATATGGAGCTGAGGAAGAAGATTCTTGATGAAGCTCACTTGTCTAAATACTCCATTCATCCGGGCAGCAACAAAATGTACCAAGATTTAAAAAAGAAATTTTGGTGGACACGGATGAAGCGGGAAGTGGCTAAGTACGTATCCGAGTGTGATACGTGTAGACGAGTGAAAGCGGATCATATGAGGAAATCAGGGCTATTGCAACCACTGAAAATTCCAGCATGGAAGTGGGAAGATGTGAGCATGAATTTCATTGTGGGATTACCCCTGACTTCCAATAAACATGACTTAATTTGGGTGATCGTTGACCTGTTAACCAAGTTGGCTCACTTCATTCCCGTGCATACACATTTCCATGCCAACAGATATGCGGAGCTGTATATCGCAAAAATTCTATGCTTGCATGGGTCCCAAGACCATAGTGTCAGACCGAAGGGCACTATTTGTATTTCGTTTCTGGGATCAGTTGCACGCTGCTTTGGGTACTAAGTTGATTAGAAGCTCCGCCTATCACCCTCAGATAGATGGGCAAACATAGAGGGTGAACCAAGTACTGGAAGATATGTTGAGAGCATGTGCCATCCACCACGGTAAGAACTGGGATGATCACCTACCGTTGGCGGAATTCTCGTACAATAACGGCTATCAGGCGAGTATCAAGATGGCACCATATGAGGCTCTCTATGGTTGCAAATGCCGCACCCCATTAAACTAGTGCGAGACCGGTGAAAGGGTCACATTCGGGGTTGATGTGGTGAACGACGCCAAAGAGCGCGTTCGGATGATTCATGCTAACTTGAAGGCCGCTCAATCCCGGCAGAAAAGCTACGCTGATAAGAGGCGTAGGCCGCTGCACTTTGACGTCGGGGAGCACGTGTACCTCCGTGTATCTCCGACGAAAGGCGTGCACCGGTTCGGCGTGAAGGGGAAGCTCGCTCCCTGATTCATTGGACCTTATGCCATCACCGAGAAATTTGGACCGGTGGCGTATAGACTGGAACTACCGGCATCTCTTGCTGGTGTTCACGACGTTTTTCATGTTTCACAACTGCGAAAATGTCTGAAGTATACAGCTGTTGTTCCCACCGAAGACATCGGCGAGTTGCAACCGGATTTGACGTATGATGAATATCCGGTGGCAATTATTGATGAGAAGATCCGGACCACACGTAGCCGAACGTTGTGGTTCTACAAGATACTCTGGAGTAACCACACCGCCGAAGAAGCAACGTGGGAGAGCAAGGAATTCCTTCGCTCAAACTACCCGGATTTCATGTTATCTCATCACGGGTAATCTCCTCTTACATCGCTGTCTCTTCTTTTATAATCCTGGGACGAGATTCTTTTAAGGGGGGAGGGATGTAAAAGCCCAAAAAAGTGAAGTGCAAAAGAATGTTTATCATCTCACAACACCACATCTTATGTGGTGGATATCTTGTGAACATTGGTGAAGAGCAAGTAACCACCATCAAAAGGGGTGATTAGAGGGGAAAGCCCTAACTTCTAAAAAGTGGGATTTCTACACATGAACATGAAAGGTTGAGCTCACCCTTAGACCTTAATTAGTCTTTGGAAGGCTCAGGCCAATTTCATAAATCCAGCACTTTTTGAGGCACTTTTGGAGGCATTTGATAAAGAGGCCAATTTGAATGTAAATTCAAATTGCAGCTACTTTCATCACTTGAATTCAAAAGTTGACTTTATATTCAAACTCAGCACATTTTTCTGAGTTAGTTCACCAATTTTCATCCCATTGGACTTCATGTTGTCAGGAGCCAAACTTACACTAACTCAAAACTGAATTTGAATTTCAAATTCAAATGGCCAGCAAATTTAGCCAAATCAATTTCAAAATTTGGAAATCAGATTCAAACAATGACTTGGTGGCAAAGTCTACCATTCAATGTTTAGTGGGTGAGATATTTGCAGCAGAAGGGGGGAGAAGGGATTAGGGGGGGGGGGGGGAAAGGGCCCACAAGTCAGCTAAGCTTCGGAGTAAAGCAAACCACCGGGCGAGCTCTGTTTACCGGGCTTCTGCAGCGCTCGACACCGAGCTGCTCGATCAGCCACCTCCCCAGCGCAAGCCCGGCTGGTGCCCGGCGCATTTGACCGCTCACGAAGGCTCCTCAACCACTGCAGACCCCGAACCCTGTACACTGTTTCTTCTCTCAACCGAACACATCCACTCTTCGGCCGCTCTCTCGGGTCCTCGGTGCACCGTAGATCCAGGCACCCTCGCGACTGGCGATCAACGGCAAAGAGACGCGCTGGAGGCTGCTCGAGCTCACGGTGAAAACCCTACCCCCTTTCATGCCCTGTAGGGAGAGTATTTCCACGTTTAGTCCTCGGTGTTCAAAGAATCGAGCTAGCAAAGAATTCAAAATTCGTGGTGATCGGTCCACCACCGCGTAAACCCAGCCAAGCATATGTTCTATATGTTCCCACGGCCACCTACGATCAAAGACCATTGAAAACCATCGAGTCTTGGCGCTGCTATTCAAGTTTCTCGAGCATCCGCCGTTTTAGCCCTAGGTCAACGGTGAGGTCCTAGCTCCGGCCGTTTTCATGGCAAACTGAGCTCATTTTCATGCTCAGCATGACACAGCGGAGCTGTAGGAGCAAACCGTGCCAAAAATAAGGCCCTGAGTAGCTCGGGCGACATCGCCGGATTAGGGATCGCCGCTGTCACCGTCGCGGGCGTGGTTCCGGCCATCGCCGAGCTTCGGTGAGGGCACCAGCGTGTTCCCTGAGCAAAGATAGGCACAGGCGGCGAAATCCGTCGGAGGTCGGGCAGCGAAATGGCCGGCGGCGAGAGCTCCGGCGAAGCACCGCCGCGGGGGTTGCGGGCGTCGCGAGGTAGACGAAGGGGGGGCCGGGTCCACCAGTCAGTCCCTGTTCTCTCGTGGGGATCCACTTTGCGGCCGGGATCCGGTGCGGCAGCGCGGGTAAAACCCTGTGGGCTGCGGTGTGGCTGCTATCTCAGTGGGCCGGTTTAAAGAGTAGGGCCCACCCGCAGAGTTTAAATATTTTGGGATTTTCCAGTTTAGTGCAAACTTCAAATGCATATAACTTTTGCTAGGAAGCTTCAAATTTAGTGAACTAAATTTTACTGAATTCAGGTTTTTGACTACTTTCCAGCAATACAAATTTCAGCTCATGAAACTTAATGGCTTCCAGAATTAATTCCCTAAAGTTTAAACTGGTGGGAATTTTATCTGGAGAATTAATTTATGAAAAATTCTGAAATTTGGCAGGGAGGTTCAATGGAAAATCCTAGTCGCAGTAAAATTTTCAGACCCATCCATGCTCATTTAGTCCCCCTAATGGTGTGATTAAGTGAACTGCCCTGAGAAAATAGAAAAATATCCAGAAACATTTTTCAGATTTTCTCAAATCTTATTTAGGGCATAACTCCATCTAGAATTCTTCAAATGACATGAGACCAATTCCATTAGAACCATCTCAAATTCTAGTTTCCAGTAAGTAATAGTTGAAGCCATGAAAATCCCTGGAATTCCTTAGAGACTCTAATATTGACCAAATAGCATTTTATTTGTACAAACCTCAAATTAACCTTGTTTCAAATGAAACTTGGTCAAGACTCTGGTTAGGACCCTACCAAGCCACCATAAAAATTTTAGGGCCAAAGGGGAGAGCTAGCTAGAATTATGGTCTTTACATATTCAAGTTCAAACATTGCATTTAAATTGACATATATTATATCGTTTACGTGTAGTCGCTGAAGGCGAGAAAACTCCGGAAGTGCTCGACTTCCTTCTTCCGGACGAAGGCTTAACATCTGACCAGTAGCAACAAGGCAAGCCCCAGTTTGTATTAACTGATTTTATAAAGTTTTGCTTTATGTATACTTAGCATGTGGTAGGGATGTGCATTAGGTGTAGGACGGATGAAACCCAAGTGCATAACCAAAATTTTTCTAAAGAGTGAGGGTAGTGTCTAAGACCTCGAGTAGACAGGCTATGCTTAATGATTCCTAGAACTTCGGTACAAGCCATGTAGTTGGAATCTACTCACGAGTTTAGACTTGGGACACACGGGATTGGTTCGAGTGATGTGAGATCACTTTAGTAATAAAAATGGGACTAGGCAGGGGCTAGGGCGCAGCAAGAGGAAGTCTTGTGTGCGTAGCCCTGTCCGTGTCGATTGAGGACCGATCCGTGTGAGGCCCACGCTGATCAAGTTTGAACGTACCAAAGGCATATCGGATATATGGGCCCCGGTAAACTGATGTATCCTAAACCTCCGGGCGTCGAGGCATAACACACCGATTTATAGGTGTAAGCTGAGGGCAGCAAGGTGGAAATCTGCTAACGGGCATAGAGAGATGCTCCGTGTAGGGAACCTCCTGCTCGTTTCGGTGCGACCGGTTCGACGTTTGGGCTGTTGGGTAAAAGGTTATCCCGTACAACATCGAGTGAGTGTGCTGTGTAGCTCCACGGATGGACGTACGTGACGTGCTCTTTGGGTATCCCTGCAGGTGTATATCGAGTCGATTCACCGTCCCTCGCGGTGAAGAGTACCACTTGGTCACTGAGTCGTGACGTAGGTTAAGATATGAAATGTGATGATTCAATATTGCTGTTATGATATAATTGTATTGCTACATGTGTGCCACCAAATATTGCTCACTAAATTTCATATTCATGAACTGTTAACTTATGGCTAAAAGATGAAGTAAGGATGAACTTCTAGGCGTGTCCGTTCGCTGCAATTTTACCATCCCATGTTCGTTGTAAACTGCATGTAGAGTTTCATACCTAAGTGAGTCGGTTAAGTCTTGTTGAGCTATCATGCTCACGGTTGCTGCTATAAGTGTTTTTCAGGTGAGGAGCATCCCACGGACTCGGGGTACGAGTCCACCGGCGAGGTTTACCCTCCGTCGGGGACCACAGCTGTGACACCCTAATTTTTTGATTTCTGCACATATTCATGTTTCATAAATATTTTTATAAGATTGAAACAGAGAAGAATCAAAGGATAGCCAAAAGGAGCCAATTTCAGTTCGTCTGGAGCGCCGTAGACATTTTCCGTGGGCCGCTGGCCACGTGGCGTGTCCGGAGCTCATCCCCGCAAATGGGGAAAGGTACGACCCCGTGGGACACGTGTTGCCCTGGAGTTAGCCTCTGCAGAAAAGCGAGGCCAGTTCCGCAGAACACATGTCACCTTCGGAGCTAGTCATCGCGGAAAACAGAGGACCAGTCGCGCGGGATATGTGTCGATCTCGGAGCTCACCTCCGAGAGGTCCAGTCCTATTGGACACGTGTCACCTCCGGAGCTTATCTCCAGGAGGTCCGTCACTATTGGACACGTGTTGACCTCGGAGCTCGTCTTTGAGAAGAAAGGAAGTCTGGCGCTGTTAGGACACATGGCACATCCGGAGCTACCTCCAAAGAGAGGGGAGGTCCAACACTGACATATGGCACCCCCGGATCCACCTTCAAAGAGAGGGGAGGGCCGGAACTAACACGTGGCATTCGCGGAGCTCGTCTCTGGAGAGAGGGAGGTCCCGCGCCACCAGGACATGTGGCACAAGCGCAGCTCACCTCTAAGGAAGAGGGAGGACTCACTCGCCTGACACACGGCACAACCGGAGCTTGTCTTTGCAGAAAGGGGAGCCTAGGTTCCCGTAGGATACGTGGAGCTTCCGGAGCCCATCACCGCGTAAGGACGCGATTCTGAGGCGGTTTTCTTCTGTACGCGTGGGAATCCTCGGTACTGAGGAAACCGACACGAATTCCACAATGTTACCGTACCAAATCAACTAAAGATAAGATGTTAAGATTCAAAAACAGTTTGAATGCGACTCTTATTCAAAGTCCAATCAGATTAGAACTTTTTCTTCCTGATTATAAATAGAACCGAAAACCTTTGGCCGAAACCACAAACTTCTTTTCAACTCCTGAGCCGACGACTCAGAGCCCTAGCCCTAGCTCGCCGAGTAAAACCCTTCGCCGGAGTTCAGTCGCGGGAGATCGCCTGAAGAGAGCCCCAACGATCTGTCTTGCTAGGAGAAGGACCCCGAGACCAAGAAGAACGTAAGGTAGGTCTCCAATACTACCTTACGACATCACCGCGTTTTCTTTGCATCTGTTCTTTGATTCCTTTTGAACAGAAGCTTTTTCGTGGACAGATCACGTGTTGATCGGTTTGATCTAGAGTCAAGATCATCGCCATGTCCACATTTGATCCGAACACCTCTGTTCATTGTAAAACCCATGCAAACCATGCAAGAACACATACAAACTGATCTAATTGAAACTGATCATACGATAGCATGCATATGCATCATCGCATCTAGTTAAAGTTTGTGTATGATATTGATTGTTGTAAATCTTTTAGATCATGTACAGAAGGACAAGCTCATGGAGCTACCTACGACAGACTACAACAACAAGATTTTGAGCAACTGGAACAGCCAGAACAAGGCAAGTGCCCATTGACCATATTGATCCCATATTTGGAAAAAAACAGTTTTGTTTGCGAAAAGGTGTGCTTGAGTCAAACATGATGAGAAAGGAGTTTACTAGTTTTGTTAGCCACCCTTGTCACCAGGGAAGTTTATGAGTTGTGTATGGTTTTTGCTTTTAAGTTTCGCTGAGTCCATAGGATATGGGAAACGAGATAGATGTGGCTAACTGCACTCGTATGAATAATGAGAAACTGATGTTGTGAATGAACATGGATCGGAGGGAGATCTAGCCAAGCCTGGGTTTGTGAATGAAGTAGAATGAGATGGTGGTTTACTTGTCGTAGATCTAAGGACCGGTTCATGCGAGAACATGCCAGGATAACAGTGTCACCACAAGGCCAAGTATGGATGCGGCTTAGCTGACTAATTAGGTAAGTTATTAGATTTTTATGGACCGTGGAAGGCGCGGGGAATGGGAGTCGAGTGAGGACTGCCCTGGGAACTACATGGCATAAGAGGGGGCCCGTGGGTGGGAGAATTGGAGATTCTAGCCTGCCGGTGAAACCTTAGTGAGTTCATACATCTAGTAACCCCTTTGTAAAGGCTATTTTGTGATCTCGTGGCCATACACCGACGCTTGTGTACTGCTATAATGGAGGTTCTGCAATCGCCGACGGGTGACGAAATCACAAACTTGTGGGTAAAGAGGTGCAAACTCTGCAGAGTCTAAAACTATCATGATAGCCGAGCTTATGGTCACGAGCGCCTGGCCAACTTCCATGATTAGTTGGATGGTTATTTTGGGATGGTTTTGGAAGGTTTTGGTTATGGTTTGGTTTTGGTTTTCGGGATCGATGAGTCCGGGTGATAAGATTTGGTTACATGACTGTTGACTCGTGGCAACGAGATTGGTCTCGGTGTGAGACGGAATTGTTTATTTGATAAAATGGTAGCGAATACGAGATGGTATTCGGGAGATGGTAGCGAATATGAGAAGATATTCGTGAGCAAGAATGAAGTTAATTAATGTCTGGTTGGACATGGAAAGTAATGAGCATAATGGAGGTATGATTGGTATTTTAATACATGTTGGGATTACGTTCACTTAAAGTTAAGTTGCTATTTCATCATGGTTTTGATAAATAAATTTGCTTTCTGCAATGAGCCTTTTTATGCTTACCTTGTTGCGAGCTACATATCATATTTTCCGCACTTGCTGAGTACATCATTGTACTCAAACTTGCATTATCATTTCATCATCAGCAACAGGAGAAGATTACTATGAAGACCAGGTGGAGCATTAGGCGTTTAATCTGTCCTCAACCTTGCCTGTGGGGAATGGAGCAGAGATGGAGCTGCTGCTGCTGCTTAGATTGCTTCTGCATTAGTTAGAAGACTTCCGCTGTTAGATTAAGACTTCCGCTGTTAGCATGAGTCCAAGACTCATGAGACATCGAAATAAACTCTGTTATTCGTGGTTATATATATATATATATATATGCATCAGTTCTCGGTTCCGTGGTTTTTCCACAGAATTGAGTGTATCACAGATTGGTATCAGAGCCACGGGTTAACGGTAGGTTATACACTTAGATAGAAGTCACAAGTTGGTATCAGGCACAGATTAATATCAACCTGCCACGGGTTAATCGAAAATCACACAACCTAGATAGGTCACAGATTAATATTAAAACCGTCATGCCTAGTCACAGATTTGGTAGTTGAACCACGCTGACCATAGGATGCAAACCTAGGATGCATAGATTGGATTGGAACTACCTTGATATGGGATACAAACCTAGGAGAAACCGTAGTTGAATCACAGATTGACATCACGCTAAGCCATATAGGACCCTGTCGGTACCCTCAATACCAGGTACCCCCGCGCACAGGGTGAAACCGCCTAAGGACCTCGCCCCCTCCGCAGGGGCGAGCTCCGAAGGCGCCACGTGTCCGGCAGGGCCGGAGCTCCCCTCTCCTCACAGGATAGCTCCAGGCCTGCGACGTGGCCCAGAAAGCCAGACCTCACCCCCTCCGCCGGGGCAAGCTCCGAAGGAGCCACGTGTCCAGCAGGGCCGGAGATCCCCTCCCCTCGGAGGATAGCTCCGGGCCTGCCATGTGGCCTAGAAGGCCGGACCTCGCCCCTCCGCGGGGGCGAGCTCCGAAGGAGCAACGTGTCCAGTAGGGCCGGAGATACCCTCCCCTCGGAGGATAGCTCCGGGCCTGCCACGTGGCCCAGAAGGCCGGACCTCGCCCCCTCCGCGGGGGTGAGCTCTGAAGGCTCCACGTGTCTAGTGGGGCCGGAGCTCCCCTCTCCTCAGAGGTGAGCTCCGGGCCTAACACGTAGATAGCAGAGAAACGCTGCCCGCCCGACGCGATAGGCAGCAGGAGTAAAGGCGCGCCATTCCTTTACCGTACGAAACATTCAAGACCCACGCCTTCCCAAGACGAAGAGGCATGGCGCACACCTGTCAGGAGGCGCTGCCCAGAGCGGGAGTAAAGGCGCACCATGCCTTTACCGTATGAAGCATTCAGGACCCGCGCCTTCCCAAGATGAAGAGACATGGCGCACACCTGTCAGGAGGCGCTGCGACCCGTCACAGTCAAGACAGGTGCACAGTGTGTGAAGCTGCAGACCATTAAAGGCAGCGACAAGACATGGACAAGACGTACCCTGCCGCCCCTGCCATCACCAATGGCCGCACCTAGCATGCGTCATAGGCAGGGTGGCAGGACAACCACCTCGAAACCAGCACCAAGACTATGTAGCTGGTAGGAAGTCACCCTGGGGCCACCTGTCGGGTCCCTGGGGCCCACCTTGTGATGAACCCAACGGGTACGGGGGACGCCCTATCTTTCGATGAGAGATATTGGTAATGAACGAATTTGGTGGAGGACGATGTTGGCTGCCCGACTACCACAACCAGAATGGTGTGGCGCCTTGAGCGACAGTTACACCGTCTCCTGGTAACTACAATTTGGGTGGAGGTCGACGTTGTGCTACCCGACTACAACAACCACAAGGATGCTGCGCCTTAGCTATAGTTACACCGGCTCCTGTTGTTGCTGTACTTGCCGTGCCAAGAACAGCCTTAATCCTGCAAACAATCGAAGAACAAGCAAGAACAAGATAACAAGCAAACACTCACGGGTGTGAAAAAGTTGGGGTTCTGATTCAAGTAATCGGAAGGTCTCGTCAACACTTGCGTTACAAGGAAGTAGCAATGGCTAAACTTACAGAAAACAAAAACCCGCCCTGTCAAGGAGCTCTTGGACTACTTAAATAGGGGAGGGAAGAGGGAAATTCGTCCAGCAACAAAGGTAGGACGTGATCTCCCTTATTCCCTTCTTTTTTCTGTGATAGACTACCATTTAATTAGGGAAAGAAAGAGGGAAACCCATCCAGCAGCAAAGCAGGATATGATTTCCTCTATTTCTTTCCTTATTATAGCACATCTATCTTTAAATGGGGGAAGAAAGAGGGAATTTCGTCCAGCAGCAAAGTTGGACGAGATTTCCCTTATTCCTTTCCTTATTTGTCTAAATCTCTCTTTATTACATGGCCCCAGCCTCAAGATTTCTCGTCGGGTGGAGCAGCCTTTATTGCATTAATCCCTCCATCCCTCCTAGCTGGATCAATTCCCAAGCACCTAATAATAACAAGGTCATCACAAGGCTTTAATAGGTCCCCATTTGAAGGATAATTACTTTGAACAGTCAGGAATGAATTCACCTGATAATTAAGTTGATGTGCACGAGCGCGTGTCATTGGACCTTGATTAGCTGAGAGTGGTGAATGGGTTGGTGTTGTAGTTGTATCAACGGTAGCGATGTCCGCATCATCCTCCCCTTCTTGCAATTGAGTCGTCCTCGACTCAAATGTGTCTTCCTCGCCCATATATGGTTTCAAATCTGCAATATTAAAAGAGGAAGTAACCCCAAAATGTGCAGGCAACTCAATTTCATATGCATTATCATTAATTTTTCGAAGCACTTTGAAGGGTCCAGCAACTCTAGGTAGTAATTTAGATTTTCTCAAATCAGGAAATCTATCCTTTCTCAAATGCACCCAAACCAAATCACCAGGTTCAAAAGTAACATGCTTCCTACCCTTGCTACCGGCTTGTTGATACTTAGCGTTCATGCTCTTAATGTTTGCTTTAGTTTGCTCATGCATTTTAAGAATTAATTTAGCACGGCGAGAAGCATCAAAATTCAATTTCTCTGAAGGTGACAGAGCCAAAAGATCAATGGGAGCACGAGTAATAAAACCATATAAAATCTGAAAAGGGCACAATTTAGTAGTAGAATGCAGCGAACGATTGTAAGCAAATTCAATATGAGGCAAACATTCTTCCCATAATTTGATGTTATGTTTCAGAACAGCCCTTAGCATGGTAGATAGACTACGGTTCACTACTTCGGTCTGTCCATCAGTTTGAGGGTGACAAGTGGTAGAAAAGAGTAATTTTATCCCCAACTTAGCCCATAAGGTTTTCCAAAAATGATTAAGAAATTTGGCATCTCTATCTGAAACAATAGTGTTTGGAACCCCATGCAAACGAACAACTTCTCGAAAGAACAAATCAGCAATATGGGTAGCATCATCAGTTTTGTGGCATGGTATGAAATGTGCCATTTTAGAAAATCTGTCGACAACAACAAAAATACTATCCCTCCCCTTGTTTGTTCTAGGCAATCCTAAAACAAAATCCATAGAAACATCCTCCCATGGAGCACTAGGAACAGGAAGAGGCATGTATAAACCATGTGGATTAAGACGGGACTTAGCTTTTTGACAGGTGGTGCAACGAGCAACAAACCACTCCACATCTCTCCTCATCTTTGGCCAAAATAAATGGCTTGCTAAGATGTCTTCCGTCTTCTTGACACCAAAGTGTCCCATCAATCCTCCACCATGTGCTTCCTGCAATAGTAAGATACGCACAGAACCAGCTGGAATGCACAATTTGTTAGTTCGAAACACAAAACCATTAGTGAAAACAAACTTGTTCCATATTTTTCCTTCTTTACATTGAAGCAGCACATCTTTGAAATCAGCATCAAAAGCATATTGTTCTTTAATTGTTTCCAAGCCAAAAATCTTAAAATCAAGTTGGGACAACATATTGTAACGGCGAGATAAGACATCCGCAATGACATTATCTTTCCCTTTCTTGTGTTTGATGACATAAGGAAAGGACTCAATGAATTCTACCCACTTGGCATGCCTACGGTTCAGATTAGTTTGGTTCTTAATGTGCTTCAAAGATTCATGATCAGAATGTATAACAAATTCTTTAGGCCATAAATAATGTTGCCATGTTTCCAAAGTTCGTACTAGTGCATATAATTCTTTTATCATAAGTGGAATAGTTCAGACTAGGCCCATTCAGTTTCTCGCTAAAATAAGCAATAGGTTTCCCCTCTTGCAACAAGACACCTCCCAATCCAATACCACTAGCATCACATTCTAATTCAAAAGTCTTACTGAAATCTGGTAATTGGAGAAGGGGTGTATGAGTTAACCTATTCTTCAAAGTTGCAAATGCAGCCTCTTGCGCCTTGCCCCATGTGAATGGAGCACCCTTCTTTGTAAGCTCATGCAGTGGGCCTGCTATGGTGCTGAAGTCTTTCACAAAACGACGATAGAATCCAGCAAGTCCAAGAAAGCTTCGTACTTGTGTGACCGTGGTAGGAGTCGGCCAGCTGTGTATCGCCTCCACCTTGGCTTGATCAACTTCAGTTCCCTGTGGTGTCACAACATAGCCAAGAAAAGAAACTCGATCCGTGCAAAAGGTGCACTTGTCAATGTTACCAAATAAGCGTGCATTACGTAAAGTATTGAAAACAGCACGGAGATGATCAAGATGAACTTCGAGAGATGCGCTATAGATCAAGATATCATCGAAATATACTACCACAAATCTTCCAATGAAAGCACGTAAAACCTCATTCATTAATCTCATGAAAGTGCTAGGTGCATTCGTGAGACCAAAAGGCATGACTAACCACTCATACAAACCAAACTTTATTTCAAACGCTGTTTTCCATTCATCACCTAGCTTCATGCGAATTTGATGGTATCCACTACGCAAATCAATTTTAGAGAAAATCATCGAGCCACTAAGTTCATCAAGCATATCATCTAACCTAGGAATA